>MJUU01045623.1:7770-21634 GCA_002080025.1 Modiolus philippinarum
TAAAGGACCTTCCATACATCATTCCTGTAAAGTTTGGTTGAATTTGCTTCAGTGGTTTCAGAGGAGAAGATGATTATGTAAAAGTTAACAGACGACGGACAGACGGACGACGGACGACGGACGCCAAGTGATGGCAAAAGCTCACACTGACCCTTCGGGTCAGGTGAGCTAAAAAAATAAACTAAGTCACTCATGCATGAAATGTAGGTCAAAGTGAACTTATTTTTATCTGGAGCTTCGTAACATTACAAGACGCATCTGCATACAAAATATTATTCCTCTACGAGTTGTAGTATCCCAGATCTGGACTCTTACAAAAACTTTAACCTTAGTCACTCATGCATGAAATGTAGGTCAAAGTGACCTAATTTTTATCTGGAGCTTCATAATTTTATAAGACGCATCTACATACAAAATATTATTCCTCTACAGGTTGTAGTTTCCCAGATCTGGACTCTTACAAAAACTTTAACCTGAGTCACTCATGCATGAAATGTAGGTCAAAGTGACCTAATATTTATCTGGAGCTTGGTAACTTTACAAGACGCATCTGCATACAAAATATTATTCCTCTACGAGCTGTAGTATTCCAGATCTGGACTCTTACAAAAACTTTAACCTAAGTCACTTGTGCATGAAATGTAGGTCAAAGTGACCTAATTTTTATCTGGAGCTTCATAATTTTATAAGACGCATCTACATACAAAATATTATTCTTCTACAGGTTGTAGTTTCCCAGATCTGGACTCTTACAAGAACTTTAACCTGAGTCACTCATGCATGAAATGTAGGTCAAAGTGACCTATTCTATATATCAACCTCAAGTACTCTTCAAAATGAATCTATGGACAAAACATTGTCCATCTACGACTTGTTATTCAAAAGATATATGGTCTTAAGTTTGAACGGACGGACAAACGGACGAACGGACAAACAGACAAACGGACAAACGGGTCAAACGCTGTCCCCTCCCCAACTTCGTTGGGCGAGGCGATAACAAGTAGTCTTTTATTTTGCACTTAAAAGAATGAATATTAGGTGCATCACGAATAGATTTTGGCAGATCATCCCACAAGATGGTCCTGAATACATGAATGATTTTTTAAATAATTCTAAATTGGGTTTTGGAAGAGAAAGATTTCCTTGTATAACACTTCGAAGAGAATATGGATAATTTTCTGAGACATATTTGAATTTATCAACAAGATAAGTTGGTGCATCATTTTTTATACATTTGTATGCAAGTATGCATTTATGATACTTTATTCTTTGGTCAAAGTTTCGTTGAATTTGCTACAGTGGTTTCAGAGGAGAAGATGAAAATGTGAAAAGTTTACAGATGACGGATGGACGACAGACGACGGAGGCCAAGTGATGGCAATATTGCCAAACACTGATCCTTTGGGTCAGGTGAGCTAAAAACTTGGAAGATGGGAGACAACCTCACAATCAATACAACGGTATAATATAATGATACATTAGGTACAGTATATAGATAATAGTGATGCACACAGCTCTATATAATATGAATAATAATGTGCTGGTAAGGTGAGCTGATCATATATTCTACCTTTGCAGCTCACCTTACCAGCACATTATTATTCATATAATATAATGATAGAAGATTTTATTGTGACACACTAAAGGAGCCATGCTGTAACACTGAACTTATAATTACGTTAGTAAATACTAATTCTATAAAACATCTGAGTACAATCTAATTATAGTTACATTTTCACAGATCTGTTTCATGTCAATAGAAAGTTTAATCTGCAATTGAAAAGTCAAATAGTCTAATAGTCAAATCAATAGGTAAGGCCATGTCTTCAAATTTTTGTTTAATTTTCAATTCAAAATATACAAAAATAAAACTGACATGATGGCATCTAAATGCTTTAGAATGTAATCATATATTTTTTTCATTTGAAATAACTCTCAAGTTGAAACTTCATATATTTATAAAATGAAATAATAAATTTATCCATTGAAGCCAATGAACAACTGCAGGCTTGTAGAGACATGGTGTACACAGAGCAATTAAATTTAAACTGCAAAAAATTCTTAATTTACTTTAAATTCTAAACATATTACTGTGAAATTCTTATAATTATATAAAGACTCTATAAAATTTTGAGAAATAATGAATTAAAGTCTCTAGACAATAAGTCATTATATCAAGTAATTTCTATTATTCAATAATATGAGTAATTGTGTAATTATGCCCCCGTGAAACGAAGTTTCGGGGGGCATATAGTTTTTGGTCTGTCTGTCTGTTTGTTTGTCTGTTTGTCTGTTTGTCCACAAAAAACTTTAACATTTGGTATATCTTTTGAATGGTAAATGATAGGGCTCTCATATTTTGCATGTGTATTCCTTGTGGCAAGACCTTTCAAACGATATCAAAATTTTGGACCTCGTGACCTTGACATGTGATGGACTTTTTGAAAAAAATAGTAAACTTTAACATTGGGTATATCTTTTAAATGGTAAGTGACATGGTTTTCATATTTTGCATATGCATTCCTTGTGGCAAGACCTTTTAATTGGTACCAGAATAGTTGACCTTGTGACCTTGACCTTGGCCTGTGAACAACTGCATAAAAACTTTAACATTGAGCATATCTTTTGAATGGTAAGTGATAGTTCTTTCATACTTTGCATGTGTATTCCTTGTGGAGAGACCTCAATCTCCGAAACAGAGGTGTATAGCTCTTCCTACGTCAGATTATCACCTCTGCCACACCTTGTCCTCCATATTGGATTTACCACGCCCTTTTCACAGTGACGTCGTATACATCCTGACGTATTTCACACTGTGACGTCATGAAAATCGGCCATTTTGAGAGGAATCTCTCCTTCCGGTGTGGCAGAGGTGATATCTGACGTAGGAAGAGCTATGCACCTCTGTTTCGGAGATTGGAGAGACCTTTCAGTTGGTACCAGAATATTTGACCTTGTGACCTTGACCTTGACCTGTGAACAACTGTATAAAAACTTTATTATTGAGCATATCTTTTGAATGGTAAGTGATAGTTCTTTCATACTTTGCATGTGTATTCCTTGTGGAGAGACCTTTCAGTTGGTACCAGAATATTTGACCTTGTGACCTTGACCTTGGCATGTGACTGTCTGGTAAAATTTCACCAAAAAATGAAATTATACTTGTTTTATTTTATATATATATATAGAAATTAAACTCATTTATGATGAAATGTTTCTTGATATCTATAGAATTTTTTTTTGTAAAAAAAGATTTTTTAAATCATTCAGCATATTTTCTTCATTTATTCACTTTAGTTTTACAGGTATTTATATATGAATTATAAATATATCAATGATGAGGGATGTTACTAAAAATATCTATTATTTCATTTTTTCTCTTCTGTGTAATCCTCCTTTTTTGGGAACCAGTACTGATGATCCCTGGTGTAATCAAAGTACTGATAACACTGATAAACAGAGCACAATGAGTTGGCTTTAAATGTTCCAAAAAAGGTGGGGATGGAAATTGTTTTCTTAATAATGCTTGAATAATGATTGGAAGGGTTCACTTGGGTGACTTCTGCATTTGCATCCAATTGCAATCATCATTTGATGTGATTAAACTTTTCTGTTGATACTAGAATTTATTTCTACAAATTATTTTGTCAGAAGGACATTCATTGTTCAAAGTTGCAAAATGTTTCTTCTTTACTTCTACCCGGCGGCATAAGTGTTTCCCAAAACACATCTTGTTTTTTTTATAGAATGTGTCTGTAAGACAGGGATGCCCTGCCAATAAATTTATCACAATAGAATCAACCTAAATCAATTGTACATAAAATTAGTTCCCTGTTCCTTAATTGTGATAGAATCAGGAAACATTGTTAAATAAATGCTACAGGTAATTTTTATATAAATATTTGTGGAGGAAACAACCTTCACAACAAGAGTGGACCCAAATAGATGTCTCGCCCATCCCTGCTTGTCACTAAAACAGTCATGTACTACTCAAGAGCAACCTACAAGCAAAATATTATTACTGTACCACTTAAACTAATCTAATCAGAAACACTTAACTTTGTTCATTAGACCATGAAATTGAGGTCAAGGACAAAATGCATATGCCAAACTGGCATGTACTACCCAAGACCAACCTACATAATAAATATTAGGAACCTACCACTTATAGTTATTGAGAAATGGACTAAATCAGACAAACTTAACAAGGTCACTAGACTGTAAAACTGAGGTCAAGGACACAAGTCACATGCCAGACTGACATGTACTACTCAAGACCAATTTACAAACTAAATATTATTGACCTACCACCTATAGTTATTGAGAAATGGATTTAATCAGAGAAACTTAATGTGGTCACTAGACCGTGAAATTGAGGTCAAGGACAAAAGTCATATGGCAGACTGACATGTTATACCCAAGACCAACCTACATAATAAATATTATTGACCTACCACCTATAGTTATTGAAAAATGAACTTAATCAGAGAAACTTAATGTGGTCACTAGACCATGAAATTGAGGTCAAGGACAAAAGTCATATGCCAGACTGACATGTACTACTCAAGACCAACCTACATACCAAATATCATTGACCTACCACTTATAGTTATTGAGATATGGATCTTATCAGAGAAACTTAATGATGTCACTAGAACGTGAAATTGAGGTCAAGGACAAAAGGCATATGCCAGACTGACATGTACTACCCAAGACCAACCTATCTACTAAATATCATTGACCTACCACTTATAGTTATTGAGATATGGATCTAATCAGAGAAACTTAACGTGGCCACTAGACCATGAAATTGAGGTCAAGGACAAAAGTCATATGCCAGACTGACATGTACTACCCAAGACCAGCCTATATACCAAATATCATTGACCTACCACTTATAGTTATTGAGATATGGATATAATCAGAGAAACTTGACATGGTCACTACACCATGAAACTGAGGTCAAGGACAAAAGTCATATGCCAGACTGACATGTACTACCCAAGACCAACCTATATACCAAATATCATTGACCTACCACTTACAGTAATTGAGATACGAATCTTATCAGAGAAACTTAACGTAGTCACTGGACCGTGTAATTGAGGTCAAGGTCATATGATTTTATGTCCGTCAGGTAGCACTTGATTAGTACTACCACTGGACCAAATATGATGTTCCAACATCAAAGGGTTTTCAAAATATCCTGTATTATAGTATAAGTTAACCCCGTCACCGTTGGCTTCATACTTTGCACGCCTATGTCTCGCTTTCCCGACGTTCGTTGCAGGCGAGACAAAAATTGGTCAAAGACTCAAATGGCTGTGTTGCGTTTTGGTGTTTTTGTTTTATAGGTTCCTTATTTAATGGACCTTTCAAGTAAATGGATCTATGTAGTCGGTATAGAATATGCTTTTGAATTTCAAGGGTTTTGGTAGAAAAGTGTAGGAGGACTAAATTTCACATTTCTGGTACTCTCTTTTGAAAATATCAATAACAATAACTAACTTCCAAAGTCCACAAAAATAGGGAAAAAATTCTGAAATACTTCCATAAAGTCAGGTGCACATCTTCAATATATATAGATACATTCTGTGAAGTTTCAATGTTCTCTGTTGAAAACTGAAGGAGGAGTTGATTCACAAAATAGGTACCTTCCGTTAAAAATCTCGATAAAAAATGACGATGATCCTAAGTCTGGAAAAATAGGAATAAATTTCCGAAATAATTCCATAAAGTCAGATGCACATCTTCAATATATAAGAAACATTCTGTAAAGTTTCAAAGATCTGGTTTGAAAACTGTAGGAGGAGTTGATTTCACAAAATAGGTACCCTCTGTTAAAAATGTGGATAAAAAATGACCAAGTTCGTAAGTCTGGAAAAGTAAGAAACAAGATGTGTTTGTGAAACACTATGCCCCCGGTAGCAGCCATGTCTTCAATAGAAAATTAATGCTAAAACTGCCATCACTAGAAATTAAGGTTAAGTAGACATTTGTACAAAGCTCCATTAGATCTATTTACATATAGAATATCAAGCCTCTTGCAATTGTAATTAACAAGCTAAAAGCAACATCTAGATTTTGACTTTTTGACCTCTGTGACCTTGACCTTTCACCTGACCTTAATGAAATTTGCATAATGGTGTTCCACTTTATATGCTCATTACACAGGCAAAATATGAAGGTCCTATCACACCTGGTTGAAAAGATATCGCCAATGTTAAAGTTTTCAAATTTTCACTCAGTGACCTTGACCTTCGACCTGACCCAAATGCTTTTGGTGGATTTGTACTAAGCTCCATTAGATCTATTCACATATGGAATATCAAGCCTCTAGCAATTGTAATTAATGAGCTACAGAAAAATCTATATTTTGACCTTTTAACCTCTGTAACCTTGCCCTTGTGACCTTGACCTTTGACCTGACCTAAAGATCCAAATCCAGGGGCATAAAAATTTCCGAAATAATTCCAAAAAGTCAGGTTATATAGAAACATTCTGTAAAGTTTCAAAGATATGATCAATACACATACCAAATATGAAGTTCCTATCACATCTGGTTTAAAAGTTATAAGCCAGGTTAAAGTTGCGGACAGACAGACAAACAGACAGAGAGACAGGGCAAAAACCATATGCCCCCGATCTAAAGATCCAAATCTGTGGGGGCATAAAAATTTCCGAAATAATTCCAAAAAGTCAGGTTATAAAGAAACATTCTGTAAAGTTTCAAAGATCTGAGTTGAAAACTGTAGGAGGAGTTGATTTCACAAAATAGGTACCCTATTTTCCCCGCCCGCCGCCGCAAGCCCGCCCGACATTCACCATACTATAACCTGGATTTGCACTCTGTGCAATCCGGCCAAAAATATCGCAACTGAGGTCAATGAAGCATAAAATATAGGTCAGATTACAAATTATCACTGTAGTACTAACCACAGTGATTAATTTGATTCAACATCATTGTAATGTTTAGTTGTTCAGAAATGGACCTTATATCAAAAATTTAACAAAATCATTCAAGCATAAGTCACCAAATTGTCCAAGAATTATGTAGTTTTTATCAAGATGATTAATTTGATCAAACATCATAGTCATGTATTGTGTAGTTGATGAGAAATGGATTTAAACCACCCAAATTTACAAAAGTCACTCAAGCATAAAATATAGGTCAAAGTCACATAATTGTCAATGATCTGGACAGCACTGATCAAGGTAATTCAATTTCATAGTGTTATAATGTTTAGTTGTTGAGAAATACGCAAAATTTAACCAAAGTCATACAAGTGTAGAATGGACATAAAGGTCATGGACATCAAACTGTTGGTGAAATTGGTAGTTTAATATTAATCATGATGCTAAAATACTTATCATACTTATACATAAAACTTAACCAAATTCACTGAAGCATAAAATGTAGGTCAAAAACCACTTAATTTTCAATCATTTGGGTAGCACACATAAATGGAATTAATCAGATATAACATCATTGCCTTATAATGTGCAGTTGCTGAGAAATGGACTAGGATGCAAAATCGAAGCCAAAATGTAGGTCAGAGCCACTTAATTGTCAATGATTTGGGTAGTTTTCATCAAGGCAATTAATTTGATGAAACATCATTGACCTATAATGTGTAATTGTTGAGAAATTGAAAAAAATAAATGCAAAACTTAAACAGAGTCATTGAGCATGAAATGTACTGGTAGGTCATAGTCAAACTACCTTATGAACTATATAGCACTATCATAGATCTACCTTCTGACCTACTGTTATTGTTCTATCTCTTACAGTGTCTGAGAAATGTACTTAAAAGTAAACCTTAACATGATGTAAGGACGTAAGGAAGGACAGACAAGGGCAACATTATATATTTTACAATAGGATATGGAGAAAATGAACATGAGACCATAACACATATATTAACTTAAACTGCTATAATTTTAATGAGCTGTATGGTCAACATTATATACCCTTTCCACATTTGTGGGCAGGGCATAAAATTGAAAGAAAATCAAACATGAGTGTGATTACCTCAGATTTATCACATGGGAAAATGATGTTGTCATGTTAATTACATAATTACCTATGACTGAAAGTGACATGACTAATCACTATCAACATGAACAATTTGGAATATTACCAAATATAATTTCAGTCTTATTACCAAGTCAACTGTAGGAGAATGGTGCACTAACAAATCAAACATAGGTAATCAACGATTACAGAGTTCGCCTCGTTATGGCACTTTGTCACAGTAACAAAATCTTGACTGGATGTTGACATCGCATTTGCATGCCTAAGCAAGGTTACATGATCCTACCATGTATAGTGACTGAGATCTGAAATTGCCTGAAAACTTGGACATAAATCACTCATGCGTAAAACATAAGTCAAAGTGACCTACTTTTGCCTGGATGCTGATGTACCATCAGGGATGCATGCCTATGCAAGGTTACATGATCCTACCATGTAAAGTGACTGAGATATGAACTTGTCCAAAAACTTGGATGTAAATCAATCAAGCGGAAAATATTGGTCAAAGTGACCTAATTTTGTCTGGATGCTGATCTACCATCAGAGTTATATGCACATGCCAGGTTACATGATTGTACCTTGTGTAGTGACTAAGATCTGAACTCGTCCTAAAACTTGAATGTAAATCAATCAAACATAAAATATAGGTCAAGGTGTCCTAATTTTGCCTAGATGCTGACCAACCATCAGAGATGTATGTATATGCAAGGTTACATGATCCTACCATGTGTAGTGACTGAGATCTGAACTAGTTAGAAAACTTGAATGTAAATCAATCAAGCATAAAATATAGGTCAAAGTGTCCTAATTTTGCCTGGATGCTGATTCACCATCAGAGTTGCATGCATATGCAAGGTTGCATGATCCTACCATGTATAGTGACTAAGATCTGAACTCGTCCGAAAACTTGAATGTAAATCAATCAAGCATAAAATATAGGTCAAAGTGTCCTAATTTTGCCTGGATCCTGACCTTCCATCAGAGATGCATGCATATGCAAGGTTACATGATCCTACCATGTATAGTGACTGAGATCTGGACTCGGACGTAAACTTGAATGTAAGTCATTCAAGCGGAAAATATAGGTCAAAGTGACCTAATTTTGCCTGGATGCTGACCTACCATCAGAGATGCATGCATTTGCAAGGTTACATGATCCTACCATGTATAATGACTGAGATCTGAACTCGGACGTAAACTTGAATGTAAGTCATTCAAGCAGAAAATATAGGTCAAAGTGACCTAATTTTGCCTGGATGCTGACCTACCATCAGAGATGCATGCATATGCAAGGTTACATGATCCTACCATGTATAGTGACTGAGATCTGAACTCGGACGTAAACTTGAATGTAAGTCGTTCAAGCGGAAAATATAGGTCAGAGAGACCCAATTTTCTTGGAGGCTATGAGATAGCCCAAGATGCACCTGCATACAAAGTTTGATGATCCTACCATGCATAGTTGCAGAGATATATGCCCAAATGCGGACGCGGACGTAGACGTAGACGTAGACGTAGACGCGGACGCGGACGAGGACGCCGGGGGTACTCCAATAGTCCCCCTCAACTTCGTTGAGGCGAACTAATTATATGAGAATGTTTTTTTTCAATTAGATAGTCATATAAGTATGATGATTTCCAAGTCAATGCTTTATAACCAAGTCAATCACATGTAAATGTTGTATTTCAAAGATTGTCACAAAAGCCTAACTCAAAAGGCACAAACAATTATAGCCCCAACAAAGGAATACCTCAGGCTCACATACAGACAGACAGACTGATAACAATGGGGGATCCATGGCTCTAATAATAAGAAGCCATTAAGCATCATATCAATAAGATTATAACAGACTAAGTAATTAGTCTAGTCCTGACAATAATCATGAATGTAAAATTACACTACACAAATAAAAATAGATTCATTCATTTCATTCTGTCTTCAAAGTCATTACAAAATATATGATGTGTTAAAAAAATCTTTACAGATTACATAAATAGAAAATGTTTTGGGGCAAATCAGATCAAATTCTAAAGGTTTGTGTGATCTCTGTTCCTCAACTGCGTATTCTGTTAAATGTAAACATATTTATTACTCTATTATTGTTATCAAACATTCTCATTAACCAATGTAGCAAATTCACTGGTGTTTTAGATATCAACTAGTGTACATTATCACTGGCATACTATGGTATATCTTTTTAAACAGTGCATATCTTGATACATGATAGGTACCTATATTTATTTCTATCAACAAGTGGTATATTTTATCAATTGTGATCAGTTAAAAATATATCTATGTGTCTGATTCATACTTGCCAACCTCAAATTCTGCCGTGGCGGGTCATGACCCAACATTCAGGTATGTGGTGGTGTGTCATATCTTGCCACGCTATCATTCACTTGTTCAAGGATTCTTTGCAATAGTTCTGTACCATTTATTACCATATATGAGGAGGGCAAGACCTCTGTCAATGTGTTTTGGCCATTTTCAGTGGGATGTTCAATATTTTTGATGAAATAAATCGGTTGTTTACTGTTTTTGGACAATTTGATGTTTTCTGTTAAGTTAAATTTTTACTTTGTCTCAATGTTTAAAGGAAAATTAAAAGCGCTGTTTGCTGTTAATCTTAAAAATTGTGTTAATTGTGGTGGGTTATTTGAGGGCGACTTCTCAATGGCAGGTGAAAATGATGACCCTCGGCGGGTGATTATCCCTGGCGGATCATGGGTTAATTTGGCAAGTACTGTACAGCTCACACGGATGAACTCAAAGTCCTTGTTTTTGGGTGGATTTTCGCGATGTGGACTGATTAGCTGATTCCGTGTAGCAGGGTGGATGATCGCGGATGTCCACCTTAAATTACGTGAACCAACGTGGACACATTTTTGAAAACGGAATCCTCGTGGAACCATCGCGGCCACACAAAGAAATTAATTACCCTACTGAACATATGTTTGATTTTGTCGCAAACATGCAAAGCGAGGAATATTTACATCTTTCTACAATCGTATCCTGGGAATATAATTAGTTCATTATTTGTCCCAATCGTATCGTAGTTCATGAACGTAATCCAAATGCATGGAAATAAATAAATGAATAAATAAAACATTCAACATTCCTAGATGTGTATTTGTTATCAAAAGCATGCTTCAATTGTTGATTGAGCGTCTCTACCTAATGTGTATTCATATCACCTGAGATATTGATTTTTTTCATTGGTCGGTTTTTAGTTCTATTTTTAGAAAATTACCTATGCGTATCTATTATGTATATAATCTAATGGCTTCCGAAAGCACTCCTGCTTTAAGTGCTATTTCCAGGCTTTATTTCAAATTTTAAGCTATTTATGATAAAGATTTGATAGAAAACGATTTTTGACAGAATATTTTGCTAAAAGTTATAAAGCCGAGACCTGACAAGTAACAATTACGCAACTATAAGACGCCGAGGGATTCTTGCTGTTGACATTGAATATTTTATTTTATTTTCCATCCGTGCAAATTTCGGCTTGAAAATATTTGAAAGAACATTAATTTGACAGAAAATACATGGCTTTTTTCACAGCAATGAAACAACCAAAGTATTTGAGGCTTGCAATTATCATAATTCAAAAATGACTATGATGATCCCATGGGAAAACTTGTTGCAAAGAAAATTCTATTTTAACTTCAACTTGCCAAACTTTCTGAATATAATAATTTGGGGGGAAAATGATCATTTGTTGAAATTAAGCTCATTCCTTTCTAGTTATATTTTCAATGATTTCTAAATGATGATTCCGCGTTCAACACGATGTCACGAGGGGACCACACAGGTAAATATTTTGTCCACGTTCTCAATTCAGTTGTCCACGTTCAAGATCACGGTGGAATTCCACGTTTGGCAAAATTTGTCCGTGATGACAACAAGGATTTTGCGTTTTCCATGTGAGCTGTACAGTATGCTGATTCTTCTATCATAAATTCTCTTTTATCGACAGTTTCAATGAATTAATACATCATTATAAAAATGTTTACCTTTTCCTCATCTAAGGATGCAGTTTCCGTCAGTAAGTTGTATGATGGTTACTGCATATCCTGGTATCAAAATACAATGGGGTGAAAATTGACAATTTTGTAACAGAAATATTGTCAATTCAGCTCACCAGAAAATTTTCCAATTTGATGAAAATTACAATTTTCAAATTGTTTTATCTGCAAATTAAGTAAAGTGAGACAACCTTCAAAACTGTTTTTCTAAGTAAATTATTTTCACATCTGACTTCAAGGTATTGCTACCTTTTTAGCAAACAGTGATTATGCCCTAAAAGCGCCATTGAATAAGAATTCAGATCAAGCTCTTATAAATGAAAGAAAAAGGAATATGTTGAATTCCTTTCTTGATTAATTCTTACATGCAAAATTTTGTCAAATTCAGACATTTGTTATGAATTATTCAGATTTTTCTAAAGTACAGTTGTATTATTTCTAAAAGACATCTTTTTATACATTATTATTGTTGTTGTATTGTTGTATGTAAAGTAGTGTCAAAGATCTGCACTAATTCTAGTGTAAAATGTAGGTCAAACTGGCCTAATCATCAATCTAAACTGAAGCATACATTTGGATCATGTATCTTTCAAAGTATGCAATTGTTAAAAGGTAAAGCATTTCCAATTCTGTCATAAATAATATTTCAGCAAATATGGCATGGGGTGATTTGATGGATACAAAAAACTAGAGGCTCACATGAGCCTGTATTGCTCACCTGGTGACTGGTTTTATTCATTGTCACGAAGAGACCACCCATTCATAACCAAACCTGGTTCCAATTGGCTCAGTAGGTTCAGAGGAGAAGACATTTGAATGCATTTTCCATAGGGTCCCTATATTAAACTATGTTCCACGCTGGCAGCCATCTTAGATGAGGTACGAATGTCAAAATCACAAACTTCGAAGGGGATAAGCCAAGGACTACTGTGACCAAGTTTGGTTGAATTTAGCTTGGTAATTTCAGTGGAGAAAATCTTTGGATCCATTTTTCATAGGGTCCCTATGTTAAACTATGTTCTCTGCTGGCAGCCACCTTCAATGAGGTATGAACATAAAAAACCTAAACTTTCAAGGGGACCACGTAAAGACTATTGTGATCAAGTTTGGTTCCAATTGGTTCAGTAGTTTCAGAGAAGAAGATCTTTGAATACATTTCCAATAGGGTCCTATGTTAAACTATGTCCTGTGCTGACGACCATCTTGGATGAGGTACGAACATAAAAATCAAAAACTTTAAAGGGGACCAGCCAAGGACATTTATATCCAAGTTTGGTTCCTATTGGCTTATAGTGGTTTCAGGAGAAAAGATCTTTGAATGTATTTCCCTTAGGGACCCTATGTTAAACTATGTTCCCCACTGGCGGCCATCTTGGATGAGGTACAACCACAAAAATAAAGAAACTTTAAAGGGGACCACCTGAGGACTATTGTGACAAAATTTGGTCCACATTGGTTCAGTGGTTTCAGAGGAGAAGATCTTTGAATGCATTTCCCATAGGGTCCTATGTTAAACTGTGTTCCCTAGTGGATGAGATGCTCATCTGCTGGACATATGTACAAATTGTAGTCCTGGAAAAGCTCAACACTTTTGTTATTTACATTTAACCTCCATCTAAAACAGTTTTTGAAATAAAAGTAAAAATGTTAAAAAATCGTGAAAATTCAAAGAAAAAGTGGCCATATCTCCTATGTGGGTCGTCAGATTTTCTTCAAAACTGAAGGAAATGTGGATCTTACTATGCTGACCATTTTTTTGTAATTTAAACTTCATTTCTATCTTCTACCATTTTCAATATA
>MJUU01045624.1:13822-25957 GCA_002080025.1 Modiolus philippinarum
GGGGGGGGGGGGGGGGGGGTGGTTTTGGGGCGACCAATATTTTTTCAAAAGGGGGCCCGGAACCCAGATTTTTTTTTAAAACCCTAGGAATGATATATCATTATATTTCGTATACCAGAGTGTCGTGTCAATGAAGGTTTCTTCTGTAAATCGAACGACTTGTCCGGCGTCACGTGATCTTGACTTAGACTGAGTTGCTTCCCTTTGAATGAATATTTTAAACAACGAAACGACGTTGGTGATAGGAAAATCACTAATTTATTATTTATCACGAAGAGTTTTTAGCTCGTTATAAAAAGACTGTGTTACATGACCTAACAACAATTTTGTCTTTACATAAATTCCGTTTCCTAAATAAGTTCTAGACTGCTTTGGGATATAACAACAAAACGAAGGTTTACTGGGTAATGAAATTACCATATTAATCATTTAAAACATAGAACTGATACCTTGAAATCTATTGCATTTTGGTGCAGAAATCAAAGAATAATGATAATACGTAGAACAAATTCATTGACAAGAAGATCTTACTTCTGTAGTGGAAATAACATGTACTGTAATGATTATCTGGAGTTTATTCCATATGACCAACTTTTGTTTAAGCAACACCAAGGGCAATCTCTTAAGGGACCTATCAACAATTCTCAGTCATATCAAAATAAAAAGTAATCGAGAGATTATTTTAAGATAGATCTCGGCTCTCTGAGGAAGAAATCAAATCCTATCTACTCAGGATGGCATTGATATTGTACACAAACTAGCCCAAATTGCAAGTGTATTATAAAGATAAATTGATAAATCATACATACCGGGTGTATGCATCCCATTGTACACAATTACAAAAAGTCTGTTCTGTGATTACATTTGAATAAACAAAATACTTTTTTCTCTTGTACCATTATTTGTCATAGGTATGTAGTGTTTAAATATCGTATATATTTAGAATGTTAATAATATTCCTAAAATATATATATTACATGTAGCAAACTCTCTTATTGTCAGTTTATTGCGTGTATATTACTTACCTAGGTTATGAAATAAAGAAGTTTTAAGTGGATTTAAAATCCACTGCATAAATAGATTAACAAAGAAATCAAAACCCACATCAGACATTGTATTAAATAAAGAGCTCGTTCACTGACATACAATACCTGATGCATAAAATTTTAAATCAGTTTAATTATTTGAAATTTCGATTTTGAATTTTTCGAAATGGTATTTCATTTATTCCAATTGATAAGTAGTTAAGGTTTAACAAAATATTACTAATGGTTTGTTCTAATCGAAAAAATAACACCCAAGAAATCAAATATCTTTTATTACTCTCATACAGATAAACCTGGTTCGAATAAACGAAATGATACTACCCTTTAACGAAATGATTACTTTTGATCAATTAAATTAGGTTGTGAAAGTACACCAAAGATGAAACTATTAAAAAAAAATTCAATTTTTGATAGACATCAAAATTTGTTCAGTTTAGCGAACGAGTCCATCGACAAATGATTGCAATTTTACTGGGTAGAAATTTCTCACGTCGATTTGTTAATTTGTTTTATCTAATTTCTAGCAAATATAAACACCTCCTGACAAATGGGTTATCGAAATGATAATCAACATGGGTATTGTTTGATCTCAGTTGGCGATTGGTCAGTCATGTAAATGTCTGTGTCAGTTTCTAGAAAAAGTGCAACCGGATGTTGATGAAATTAACACCTGCAGCATTGTCTAGCGAAACGGTTTTTGCATTTTTATGACTAAGATAATTCAATTTATTGATAATGACATTTTTATCAAAACTATTATATTCAACACCCCTTTCAATGAATGACGCAATCATACACATAGCAACGATGATACCAACAAAATGGCGCCATACTTGAGACTGGAGACTACAGAGATCGCTTTACTTCAAATAAATTGAGTAGAAATTAGAGAAACAATCTCTAATATTGTTTTCCGATTTATTACTACATTTCTCACATCTCGATAGTTAAATTTTCACATTTTAAAGTTCTCGGATGAACCACGAACTTTAAAATGTGACAATTTAACTATCTCGATGTGAGAAATATACGTAATAAACTGGAAACAATGTTAGAGACTATATTTCTCTAATTCTTGTTCGAAATAAATACTTCCCAAATGATGTTAGATGAAATTAATGAAAAATGTTTAGAAATTTATCTCACTTGCTGAATGGTCAATCATGTAAATGTCTCGTGTAACGGTATTTTCTCGAAATAGTGCAACCGGATGTTGATGAAATTAACACCTGCATCATTGCCCAACGAAATGGTTTTTGCTCAATTTATTGATAATATGACATTTTTATAAAAAAATATTATATTAAACACCCCTTTCAATGAATGGCGCAATTATAGACATAGCAACGGTGATAGTAACAAAATGGCGGCATTCTTGAGACTGGAGACTACAGAGGTCGCTTTTGCTACAAATTATTTAAATAATAATTAGAGAAACAATATCTAACATTGTTTTCCGGTTTATTACGATAATTTCTCACATCTCGATAGTCAAATTTTCACATTTTAAAGTTCTCGGGTAAAACTCGAAATTTTAAATGTGACAATTTAACTATCTCGATGTGAGAAATATACGTAATAAACTGGAAACAATGTTAGAGACTATATATTACACTTATTGCACTTTTAGTACGACAAATTTCGTTCCAGGTTCTCCACCATGTATAACCAGGGAAATATGCGTTATATCGAGAAAAATGCATTTCTGTTGGATATGCTTTATATTTCCTAACCGAACTTTAAACCTTAATCTGGTGTAACAAATATTAAAATAAATATTGGCACTCCACAGAAATGTCAACTCTTAGTAAATATAAAAACACAAATTTTGGATCAAAATTTTCAGTTGACACTTTTATCCAAATACTACAATGTTTGAATATAATTAATGTACAGAAAATGTATTTTTTTAAACTATGATATGATATGAATTTTGCAGGATGGCAATGCCAAAATCAAGAATACTGACAATTGAATTTAACAATACTTTGTAACTTCAAAGATAACACCCAAGAGAGTAATCTAATGTACAAAAGGTCCTATGATAGCTGTATCAAAAACTAGTAAAAGAAACAGTTTGTGTTCTTAAATCTTACACTTGTGATGTACTCTGGTTAAAATGAAAAAATAAACTCCTGTTTGTACAGCTTCCATTAATGTAATAAATTCTAAACATCAAAGACTTAGAAAATTCTCAAGAAATCTGCTTATGGTTTATGGTTCTAGATTTGAACATGAAAGTCGGGAAATACAGAAAAAAACTGTGGCCATGGTCTAAAAACTTTGGTTTGATTTTCAGAATTTAACTGCCCCCTTTTTTAGGGACTAAAAGGCCAAGTGAGCTTATGTAATCACTTTAAAAAATCTTCTCATCTGAAAACGCCAACTCAATTTAGCAATACCTGAATCATTACAAGGATATCTAGATTCAAAATTGAGTTCGATTAGTCTGAGGGCCAAACAACATACAGATGGGTGCAGACGCAACGTTCCAAAAAGTGCACTTAAAGTGAACTTGAAGTTCACTTTTCAAGTGCACTTCGCGTTCTCTTAGCTGTCGCGAAATTCACTTTTTTGGAATAGGTAGCTATTCCATGACAGGTATTTTCGCGTTCACTAGTGAACTTCAAGTGCACCTGAAAGCTGTCGCGAGGGTCACTATTTAAAACGAGGTTATCTTATATATATAGTTAGATCGCATTTTTTATAAGCGATAGATGAGGTTATAAAAATTAATTTCCACGTAGCGTCCTTTTTGATCAGCTAATGCTAAAAAATACCAATGCAGTTATATATAAATTATAAAACATGTCAGAAGATATATTCCCGCTACAAAAATGATTAGTCCCAGTTGTGATATAGCTTTTTGTAAATCTTTACATAAATATGTTTGAAAAGTCAGGTTTATGCTAAATCTTTACAAATGACCAAAATAATTCACTTTTTTAAATATTTTACTTTATCATACCATTTCGAAGAAATTTTACATGTCGGGATATAACTTTTTGTAAATCTTTACATAAATATGCTTGAAAAGTCAGGTTTTCATTATGCGGTTTATACTAAATCTTTACAAATGAAAAAAATAACTCATTTTTAAAATATTTTACTTTATCACATCCTTCCAAAGAAGTTTTATATGAGGTAATATTTAAAAAGTTTTAAATAAGGTAATTTTGGGAAAAATACATATAAATGTTGTGTCGCGACAATTGAAATAAGCACCAACATATAATATCTCCCACTTTTGGATTCATTTTTGACAAAAGATATATAAATTTGGTATTGCGAGAAAGGAAAACAGCTAAAATGCAACAAATTTCAGTCTGATATGGTAATATTGGAAAAGATACATATAAATGTTGTGTCGCTACAATTGAAATAAGCACCGACATATAATATCTCCCACTTTTGAGGTAATTTTTAACAAAAGATGTATAAATTTAGTATTGCGAGAAAGGAAAAAAGCTAAAATGCAAAATATTTCAATCTTATAAGGTAATATTGGGAAAAATACATATAAATGTTGTTTCGAAACAAGTGAAATAAGCACCAACATATAATATCTCCCAATTTTGGATTCATTTTTGACAAAAAATGCAACGATTTGGTATCGCGAGAAAGACAAAAAGCTTAAATGCAAAATATTTCAGTTTAAAAAGTAATTTTGGAAAAAATACATATAAATGTTGTGTCACGACAATTGAAATAAGCACTGACATATAATATCTCCCACGTCTTAGGTCATTTTTTACAAAGGATGTTTAGATTTGGTATTGCGAGAAAGGAAAAAAGATAAAATGCAAAATGTTTCAGTCTTACAAGGTAAATGTTGTGGTACGACAATTGAAATATTAAGCACTGACACCTAATATCTCCCACTTGAGGTTATTTTTAACAAAAGATGTATAAATTTGGTATCGCGAAAAAGGAAAACGATAAAAAGTAAAATATTTCAATCTTATCTGGGACTTATATATTGACGGGATTTGAAACTCTAGATAATCATCGAAAAGCGGTGTCGCGGCTAAAGTAATCAGCGATTATTTAACGGAATGGATATGTACTAATTACGGGCCTTACAGTTATCCCTCGATGTATTTCAAGAATTATTTTTTAGTGAAAACATGCTTAATTTCTTATGTTAACAGTATTAATTTTATCTATATATTTAAAACAACAACTATAAAACTGCGAATAAAGATAATTAATATATACCCATTATATGTAAATCTTAAATAATTTTATTTAACAATTTTTACATTTTGTAATTTCTGCCTGGGACTAATATTAGTCCCAGATATGCAGAAAAATTATTACAAATGAAAAAGAAAGCGTTATCGTTTAGTTTGTCCTTAACTTTAATTCAAGGTATTAAAAATATTCAAAACAAAGAATGCAATTATGTACATGTATGTTTATTTTGAACACGATCTGTAAGAATTAATCAAAATCTCATACCTTTTAATTATCGAATTAGTGATTGACTACTAATCATTTGTAATTAATAAAAAATAATTTAAAGAAAGTTTCAATGATCAAAGAACTAAATTGGTAGCAATTTCAAAAAATGAAGAATTATTTTTCTCTGTTATTTATTTTTGATTGTTTTTTTCTTGGTATTTCAAACTGTCGACGTTTTCTCATCAAAATGGTGACATATCGATTTGGTTACGAAGCCTGCAATATCACAATTAAACCTACCTCAAAGTACTTTGTGATATGAAAGTAAACATTTTCCATTGCAATTTCACATTTATTTATGATTTCTTCACAAAAGGTACGTAAATATATTGCCACCGTCGATCACTTCGTCAGGAAATGGCGATCACACAATTTCTTGCAAAGCATGTAATCAACTAAATCTCACAATAAATCATACATCAAGGCACTCTATGATATGTAATATTTAACGTTCTATTTGAATTTCACATTTATTTCATGATTTAACAAATAATTTCTTAAAAATATGCACGAAAACATTGCCTAGGTCGATCACTTTTCTCACGAAATATCGCGTCACGAAGTCCTAGAGTAAAAAAAAATCGTATATTCCGACTTGGAAGGTGATGATAAACACTCATAAAGTAAACATTAGACATTAAAAAACTTTTGTGACACTTATCGGTGCATGAGATGGTTCTATTGATAGATATTTTCTTTCAAACACCCACGAAAACGAAAATCTATATCTACGAAAATGGCTATATGGCGTCTTCGTCGCAATGCATTATGGGTATTTTGCCTGTCAATAGGATTTGATTGGATCAAACTGGTTTGTTATAGAGTTTCAAATCCCGTCAATATATTAGTCCCAGATCTTATAAAGGTAAATTTTGGAAAAATACATATAAAGGTTGTGTCGCGACAATTGAAATAAGCACCAACATATAATATCTCCAACTTTTGGATTAATTTTTTTGACAAATTTTTTTGGAAATTACATATGAATTTAATGTCTCCAGCATGAACATGGGCTTCGATAAAAAGATTTATTAAGAATATAATGTGACGTAAGCATGGAATGTATAAAAAAAACAAAACAACGCTCATAATAATTTATAATAGAATTTTGGTTTTAATTTATTATCAAAAATATATTAAAAAGAGAATGAAGTCGTCGAGTATTCATACTTTGCTTAAAGTTAATTTCGTCATATTAATATCACGTGTTTTGAACTGACCAATCGTTAAGAGCAATCCAAAGCTGCCACGAAGTTCACTTCGAGTGCACTTTGCGATCACTCCCGCGATCGCATCTTCTTTTCAAGTGCACTTGAAAGTGGTCACAAGTTCACTCTAGGCTGTCATGGAATCACTTTCAAGTGCTCGCGAAGTGCACGCGAGGAACGCTTTTTGAGTGCTCTTGGATGGAATGTTGCGTCAGCACCCAACTGTAACTTCCGTTACAAAAAACAGCAGATGGGGGGATAGATTGTTTTGCAAATAACTCAAAAATGGTAAAGATATCAAACATCTAACATGGTAAAAGTGATCAGCATGACAAGAACTACCTGCCCTGCAATGTTGAAGAACATCTGCATACCCATATTACATTTTCCCCATAAACTTATATATGTTATTATATATAAATATAAAATATTTTCATAACTTATATGTTTTTATAAAAACAAACTCAAACAGATAGATGTAAACTTTAAATAGCAAAAATGTTTAGCATATCAAGATCTACCAATCTGCAAATTTTGAAGAAAATCTGAATATCCATGCAGGAATTATTGCCCTTGATTTGTCAAATTTTCGTAATTTTGCCTTATATTTCAAGAACGATTTGAGATAGAGGTTAACTTTTAGATTAAAAATACTTTTAAGTATACTTTACATAAAGAAATAATAGATAAGGAAAACGGAAACTACATAATATTAGATATTACTATTCAAGACTATCGAATGTCTCTTGCAGCAATTTATGGTCCAAATGAGGATAGTCCATTGTTTTTTAATAAGATTAGGAAACTTTTAACTGAATTGCTTAACTCCTCAATTATTATAGGAGGGGACTGGAATGTTGTACAAGACTATAATCTGGATACAGTAAACTATATTTCAAAAAATAATGTAAAATCAAATGAAACAATTATGGAAATGAAAACTAATTTAGATTTAGTAGATATATGGCGTGCAAAGAATTTTCAAACAAGAAGATACACATGGAGGGGACCAAATTTAAAACAAAGTCGTTTAGATTACTTTTTGATATCCACTGATTTTGATAATTTTGTAAAAGATGTATCAATAGATGTAAGTTATCGTTCTGATCATTCCCCTGTGTGTCTTACACTACAATTCTACAATCAAACAAGGGGTGGGAGTACCAGGAAATTTAACAATAGTCTTTTACATGACAAGGAATATGTAAAGGAAATTAAGAAATGTATATCGGAAACTCTAAATCAGTATTCCAATCGTCTTGTCACAGAAGAAAATAATGATATAGAACTTTCTCTTAATCCACACGTGTTTTGGGAACTTTTAAAATGTCTAATTAGAGGTAAAACTATTTCATATTCTTCCTACTTGAAAAAGAAGGATAAAAATATTGAAAAGGAATTGGAGCAGAAATTGTATGAATTAACGTCTGCTTTTGAAGAAAGTCATTCGGAAAATTTTAAAAATAAAATAAAGGAAGCTGAAAATCAGCTAGTCACCCACAGGGAAAAAAAAGATAACTGGGATTATGGCTCGAGCTAAAGCAAGATGGGAAGCAGAGGGTGAAAAGTGTACAAATTATTTTTGTAATCTTGAAAAAAGGCATTATAGTAAAAAAATAATACCTAAATTAATACTGGATAATGGAGAAGAAATTAAAGACCAATTTGAAATTTTAAATGCACAAAAAATTTAATATGAAAAATTGTATACATCAATAGATCCAGTGTTAACTGAAGAACAATGAATCTTTGTTTTTTGATTCAAATAACCCCTTTTTAAACAAGTTAACAGATGATCAAAAAATTCAAACTGAAGGTGATCTTACTTGTTTTGAATGCCTTCAAGCCCTAAAAAAGATGAAAAATGGTAAATCCCCAGGGCTAGATAGTTTTACAACAGAGTTTTACAATTTTTTTGGAATGATATTGGTAAATATTTAGTTAAATCATTTAATTATAGTTTGGAAATAGGTTCTTTTTCTACAAGTCAGCGACAAGGACTGATTACATGCATTCCAAAGGAAGGCAAGAACAAAACTTTTTTTAAAAAATTGGACACCCATAACACTGTTAAACGTGGACACCAAAATCGCCTCTGCTTCCCTGGCAAATAGAATTAAACCCTTTCTCTCAATTATTGTTAGTGAAACTCAACAAGGTTTTGTTAAAGGAAGATACATAGGGGAATGTACCAGACTAATTTATGATTTAATAGAAAAAACAGAGGAAGAAAATATTCCTGCTTTATTGGTTCTTCTTGATTTTGAGAAAGCTTTCGATAGTCTTGAATGGTCTTTCATGAATAAAACTTTAGAATTTTTAGGATTTGGTTCAACATTTTGTAGGTGGGTTAAGACTTTATACTCTAACACACAAAGTTGTATTATTAATAATGGCCACTGTTCTGATATGTTTAATATCAGAAGAGGAGTACGTCAAGGAGACCCTTTATCTCCTTATTTATTTATTTTATCTTTGGAATTGATGAGTGCAGCATTAAAGCATAACCCTCAAATATCAGGTGTACAAATTAATGGTTCAGAATATTTACTTAGCCAGTATGCTGATGACTCATCTCTCATTTTAGATGGTACTGAAATATCATTAAGGGAATCTTTGTTCATATTGGGGAAATTTTCTGAGTGTGCTGGTTTGAGAGCAAATTAGGATAAAACAGAAGCCGTATGGACTGGTTCGAAAACCTATTCCAACGATAAACTTTTATCAGGTCAAAATCTCTTTTGGAACCAAACAGGGAAATTTAAACTGTTGGGTATCAAATTTGATTTACACAATGTAGACAAGACTATTTTGAACTTTGAGGAAAAGTTAGAAAAAGTAGAACAATTATTAAATTCATGGATATATAGAGATCTTACATACTTGGGTAAAATAACTGTTATTAAATCCTTAGCTTTGCCGATTCTTATTCAATCTCTTACTGTTTTACCAAACCCCCCACCTATTATCATTAGAAAAATACAAAATGTTTTCTTTAATTTTCTTTGGAATGGCAAACCAGATAAAATTAAACGTAATGTTATTATAGGCCCATATGATACTGGAGGTCTAAAAATGCCACATTTAAAATCTTTTTGTAAGGCACTGAAAATGTCATGGGTAAACAAACTACTTGACCCTTTAAATATGTCATTATGGAAAACTCTTATTATTGATCAATACATCAAATATGGTGGGGATAAAATTTGGTTAATGACATCAAATGGAATTAAGACTGTTGCATATGAATTTAATACTTTTTGGAGGGATATATTTTTAAACTGGAGTAGTTTATGTTGTAAGACACAGGATACAGCTGATAGTATTTTGAGCCAGTCCATATGGTTCAATGAATCTATTAAAATCAATAATAGAACTTTATTTTTTCAAAACTGGGTTGAGGCTGGAATATGTTTTATTAATGATCTTCTAAAAGAAAACATGGATTTTATGTCATATGAAGAGTTTGAAATACAGTTTAATATTCAGAGCAATTTTCTTCAATATTATTCAATCCTACACGCCATACCAAAAAACTGGAAAAATTTAATAGAAGGTTCTTCAAAATTAATTGAAATAACAAATGATTTGTACTCAATAGTTAAAGGAAATGCAAAGTCATGTAATTTTTTTTATAATAAGTATTTGTCAATGAATTCGGAGTCACCAGTTAAAAAACAAATAAAATGGTGTGAGGAATTGGGTATTGAAATTTTGGATTGGGATGTTATCTATCAGCGACCATTTCAGATTACAAAGAATAACAGATTCATCAATTTTCAGTATAAGATTCTCCATAGAATTTTAAGTACAAATGATAAGTTGTATAAATTCAGAATAAAGTAATCCCACTTATGCAGTTTTTGTACTGAGACAAAGGAAACTATTCTACATCTATTTTGTGAATGTCACTTTATTAGGAATATTTGGCTTGAATTGGAGGAAATGCTTAAAAACAAATGTGCACTTTCTGTGAAATTTAGTCCCAAGGACATTCTGTTTGGTTCAGACACATTCAGCTAAGCGATTAATTTTCTTATTATTGTTGTAAAATATTACATTAATTCTTGCAGATATAATATGTCTAGGCCATACATAGGGGGTTTAATTCTTTTATTGAAAAACACTTTTGAAATAGAAAAAATGTCAGTAACATGGTACAAATCTCCTGCAGTTGGAATGTTGATTGAAAATAAGTGGCAAATATTAGAAAATATTTGGAATGATGCATAGAGGTGTAGATTATTATGAATATAAGAGAATGATTTGCATGTACATGTGTGTGTGTTGAATGCAATTGATTGTTAACTAACTGGGGGCATATCACAATTGGACAGTGGGATGTATGTACTATCTGTATATAATATGATTGCGAGTATGATTGAGTTAGAAAGAGGCTATTTAGCATGAGAGAATTAATACTCCTCTATGTGTCTATTGTTATAATAATTTGTTTTTGTTTCTTTATAATTGATCTTATACCAGCTTTTTATCTCCTTTTTTTTCACACGATACATGTATAATTAATTTCTGATTTTTTTTTTAAAAAGAAGCTCTTCATATTATTATATTATTACTTTGATATATATACATATTTATACATTATATAATCACAAGCTTTAAAAAATAAAAAATTACAAAAAAAACTTTTAGATCCAATAATGTACAGCATGTCCAGAACTTCATTTTATCTTCATAAGAGAAGTTGTCGTACGAACCCGCACCCTATCCAAGATAGCTGCCAGCGGGAACTTAGTTGCGACGTATGGGAAAACACTCAAACATTTTCGCCTCTGAAACTACTTGGCCATTTGGGAGCCTACTTGATCACAAACGTAGTTTGTTGGTACCCTTTTGAAATATGTCCATCATGTCTATATTTCCAATTTTTAAATTTTATCTGCACTGATGAGACATATGTTGTTGAAAGATAACGGGCCGATGCCTCTGCTGGTGTTTAAAACTAAGGAGTATCTTCTCGTGCATAGGTCTGTCCTTAGCTGATTTTTGCTTTTCTCTTCGGATCCTTTTGGTTATTTGTTATCTACCAGCTTTTACACGTATTTTGGTTTATGTATTACCAAACGTTTTGATTCGATCTGCACTGAAGATACTTGAGTTGTCGAAATACGCGTATGCAGAAAGTCAGTTATCAGAAACTTCGGGATTTTGTGATTTAATGGGCTCATGTTTACCAATAAGTCAGGAATCCAGTCAAACCCCCACTCAAGTACTTGTTGGATTGATTAGTTAGAGTTTAACGTCCAATGAGCAATATTTCAGCTGTATCAGGACGAGAACTGGTAAATCAATTGAAACAAATTATTAGGAAAGGAAGAAGGAAACAAAGGTGGAAAGGACGACCGGGCAACGAATTTTGATTGCTCCTGGAAAAGGGAGAACTGAGTAGGGTCAGG
>MJUU01045627.1:0-11857 GCA_002080025.1 Modiolus philippinarum
ATAAATGCCCCCACTAGACCACGTGGTGGGCATATAAAACAACAAAAAAGATCTTTTCAATGAGTATTTACACTTATAACATGCACAATGATTAAATCCAGGTCATTCTCTTACCCACTGATCAAATAACTACAGCTGTCAGGCTGTTTCTTGTGCAGGATTCATCAATTGTTGCTTGCAAATCGATAACAATCACTTTTCCTGGTGACATTTTGATATCCGTATACAAGCTTCTTGCTGAAACCGAAGAAATTCTGATTGGTTGGTGTAATGTCGTAGGCGTGGCTTCTGCTGACAGACGACAACGATGAAATAGATAGAATCGCGCTATCTAACAATATCTTTCGTCTCAAATTCGCAAGATACGAATTATAAAGACGCAAATGCATCATAATGGTATATTTTCAAATAAATTTCATGGCGGAAAAGTAACACATCCACTACGTTTGCCCATAGACGCACAGACTTCGTGGTCGCCATGATAATGAATATTCATTAAGCATTAAAGAGTTATTTCCCTTTAATTAAATCGACTGGAACTGCATTAATATACCTGCGTTTCCGGGCTTTCAAATTTCAGTTTTTTTCTTCTATGCAGCAGTTCTTTGGATGACTACGAGGTGTGTATATCATTTTCCGGGCTTTCGAATTTCACCTCCATCGGAGCTTTGATTCTATAAAACGATGCATTTTGTATTAGAATCAATAGAAAAATGTAGCTTTAAAGTGTACTAAAAATGTTTTACGTTTCAACAGAGAAATGCTCAAAAATATGACGATTTACAGGTAAACCTGCCGTAACACCGAAGTTGTGAGAAATGGGAATGTTTCCAATCTCCGTTATATAAGTGCCAGTTTCTTCTGTTTTATTTGTTTATGGTAAACCATCTTTTATTAAATTGTGTATGTTTTAAACCCAAAAGAGATTGAAATTAAGGATACTACAGATACTTCAACATCGGCCTCGTTCCTTGACCTTCATCTTGTAATTGACAACAGAGGTACACTACAAACTAGGCTGCATGATTAACAAACGCGATGACTTCACTGGAGTTTACATCTCATAACCCATTCGCTACTCAAGGGCTTGTGGTCGATACAGTGACTTCCTTGATAGAGTTCAGTTGCTAACAAATAGACTACCTAAGCAAGGTTACGTTTCGAAAAACTTAGTCATCACTACAGAAGTTTAACGGTCGACATCACGATCTTGTGAATCGCTATGGGATATCTGTTTCCCAGATGACAACATAGCTTTCCGTTTACAACTAAAGTTTGTATTCCTCTATCGGATTTAACTGTGCTACCGGATTTAACATGTTCAACACGGCGGGTGCCTTATAAGAATTACAAAAACAGGAAAACAGCAAACACCTACAATGGCCAGGAACTACAATCACATGCCACAATTTACAAGCAAACTGCACCAGAAAAACAATAATGAAAACAAGAGACAAACATAAATAACGATAGGAACTCGGGATAGCCGGACTTGGTACCGGCACCAGCAAAAGCCAGTGGTAGGGTTAAACCGGTTTATGGGTACCCAAACCTCCCCTTTCTCTATCCCGTTTCCCTATAGTATCATAAACACGCGAATAAAACCCAATACAGGTAGACTGCTAACTCAATGACCACTATCTTGAAGATAGTAGGAGTAGGAGATGCTTACTATACAGGTACACCTGATCTCTTCCATGGTTTTAATTGGGTACGTGTCGTTCATCTGTATGTTATATTTGTCTTAATATTTCTTTTTGGTTCAATACTTCAGTGGTATCGTTGTTTCTTAATGTTTCCTATATGAAAAATAAAGGAAATGGGGTAAATGTCAAGGATACAACATCCCATATCCAGGTTAAAACGACCCAAAACAAGCATCTTGGGATCACCGTACGGTCTTCAGTACAGTGAGGAACTTGTCCATGGATTATTCGTTCTTTTGACCTCACTTACTTTAATTACTAATCATTGGAATTTTTATAAATCAATGTATTAGATTTATTTGTAATTGTTCACCAGTACTAAATCCTTCAAGTTTTTCATATTTAGGCTTTATTGTAATATCTTTGGGCAGAAAGTCCATAAAATTGATCTCAAAACCAGGTTTATCACCTGTTACATATTTTTTATATATTGGTCACACAATTTTTCTCGTTTTCCGTTTCTGTAAATTGTTGCACTGTGCCTTCTTTCGGCACCATATGTTTTGTGTTTATACGATATTAATGTTGAAACCTGAGTTTCATCCTCCACTTCCCGGCACCTGAATCGGGTTTCAGGGTCTTTGGCTACAGTGCAGCCGGCCGCGTCCTCAGATGGTGGATAGAGGAATGCCCCGTCTTTGCAGGGTAGTCGGGTCATAATACGGAAAGCCTGACCGCGAACCATTGTAGCCAAACTAAGAGGAGAAACGCCACGCTCCATGCAGTATAAAGATGCCTTCTATATTTCTCTCAAGAGAGCACACGCATCGGGTGTCGTATGGAAGGCTAAATTTCCTGCCCCTACCCATTTCTTTCTTTTTTTACTTACAATGTTTTTGAATTGATTAACTTGTTCTCGTCCTGAAATAGCTGAAATATTGCCCATTGGACGTTGAACTTTTAACTAATCAATCAGTCATCCTCCAGTGTAAGTTTCTTTGCTTTAGACTTTTCATTCCTCGGCGTTATTGGATTGTTCGGTATATTATCACTTTGTGTGTCTCTCTTCATTGTTGTCTTTTGGCTTTTGCGCTTGGTATAAGAAGTCTTTCACAAATGAATTCAAGTTTCGCTGTACAACTAGCTCTTTCTTAGGAATACTACGAAGATTATAGACTACTCGAATTTTTATTGGTGAGTTGTTATGTATTTTCTCTACTTCCATTTACTGATCAAATATATCTTTTACAATCTTCGATATTAGCACTGATCTTTTGTTCATCAACATTTTCAGCAGCTATCAAATTCAAGGTTGGTAAAATTAGTAGATCTAACTCAGTACTAATGGTCTTGCGTTGCTGTGTGGACTTGTACGTTTATACATACCAACAGAATCAGATGTGTGACCAGTCCTTTCATGGATTACTTTCTCGTCATATATCCTTTCTCGTAAAGATTTGTAGCCAGGTATGCTTTGATTGTGTGATCCGTATAGTATCCTGGATATCCCGCTTTCTTCATCATTTTTGAGACGTTACTGTCCAAAGTTGATTTTCCAACAACCTGATATTCAAAACTTAACTTATTGCCACCAAATGTAATAGGTCTGAAGTAGAATGCCTCTCTATTTGGAATGAGACAGATACAAATTGATGATGTTGTAGTAGCACCTAGAATTTTCCGGAATTTCGTACTGAAAACGCTGTTGGAATTTTTGAAAAGTTTAAAGCCACCACTGTTTGTTTTTGTTGCTCCTCCATTAAACTTTACGAAACGACCTTCCATGTTTTCCCCAATCTCCATTTTTGATGGCGATTTCTATGTTCATCACAGGACATCAACTCCAAGACTTTACTTGTGTAATTAAATATGGCATTACTAAGGCCTTTGATTGTCTTTAAACTAAATATATTGTCAATCCAAAGTTTCTTTTCTTTTAATTCGTTGACCGCCGTGCGCGGTCCCGGCTGAAGAATAGGCCCGCAGCATCCTCTGAGCTTGGAGTATGAGCCATCCTAACAGAGGACCCCGAGGGAACCCCGGGATATAGAAATAGGACCCAGTATCTCCGGCTTGCGGGGTGTGACCCCTCCTAAACGGAGGCTGACCCCGAGGGTCCCGGGATATAGAAATAGGACCCATTCCGTGGTTGTGCGGGATTAATAAATACACAACCCATCTTTCGGATGGGATGTAAACTCAGGTCCACGTGTTGGAAGAAATGCCACGCTTCTTGCACGTTAAAGAACCCTTGTAGCAAGCTCTTTTTGGGGTGGTCCGTAGGTGATCGGCTACAAGGCTAAATTCTTCGCCCTTGACGATTTCACCCTACTTTTCCAGTGGCAGTCAGAATTTTCCGTCCCATGGCCATTTCCATACCCCAAAGTGATTATTTATCAACAACCTTGTTCTCGTCTTGATATAGCTGAAATATTGCTGAGTAGACGTTAAACAATATTCAATCAATCAATCAATTTAATTCGTTGATTGTTTCAGCTTGCTTAATCACAGTTCCTAATCCTTGAGCTGTTACTTCTTTCATTCTAACACTAAGGGCACAACGAAACTTGTAGAACGTGCCATCATTCTTATATAAAATTGTACAAAAAGTTGAAGGATACGGGTTTTCATCTTTGCTCTTTGCTTCGAATACAAAACACGACAGAAAAAAGTCTTGGCCACTATTTTGTCTGCCTGCCTGATAATTCATGGAATACAGTCAGACGTCTGTAAACAGGTCGGTTCCTGCGGTAAAAACCGTAGGGAACAGGTAGTGTTGACCCGATGTCGTATTGGACACACCAGAACAACACATCGTTTTTCTCTCAACAGTGATGATCGACCTGAATATATTCCATGCAACTGTCCTTATACAATTCAATATGTTTTAATTGAATGTGTAGATGTTGCCGATATCAGCCGTGATTTTTCATCTGCCGATTGTCTTATATTTACATATTTAAAACATCGCTGGCGACAAAATCGTTCAATTTTTAAAAGCAATCAATTTATTTCGTAAGATTTAAATGGATCAATTTTAATCAAGTTTCTTATTTCTAATATTGTTACTGTAAAACCAAAATTTGTTCTATTAAGTTTTTAACATTTGACGCATTTGTTTTTACTTGTATAAAGCTATATGGTTTTATATAAATAATTTATGTAATTATTAAAATTTTTCAATATACTCAACAGTTCTCGCCACAATATAGCTGAAACATAGCTGAAGTTGGCGTAAAATATCAATCAATGGAATACAAAACACGACACAAAAAAGTCTTGGACACTATTTTGTCTGCCTGATAATTCACCAGACAGTTGGATTTTAGCGAAATGCCATAGGGAACATTTATATGGAAAGGTATTGGTGCGTCACAGAAAATGCTTTATATCACTTATGTGTATATGATAAAGCAGTTTATTTTATAAAATAGCAGCACTGTTTTCTTAGAAAAGGACTACAAGTGAGTCTTTGCCCTTAAATTTAGAATACTGTGGAAGTACTTTTATTCGTGGACACAAATTTTCGTGGTTTTCATACATATCACTATTTCAAGGGTACTTAAATTCGAGGTTTCGAGTTCTATGCATTAAAAGTCAAAGGAAAAATGCCTTTCGTTGGGAACTAAATTTCGTGGTTGAAGCGAACAACGAAATCCACGAAAATTGGAACCCCACGAACAATAGTACTTTCACAGTATTAAGGATCTGAAATTGAATCTATTAGAACATATTTATTGTCTGTAGGACAGTGTCCATATACAGGAGATACAGGCATTTGTAAATTTGACTGGAAACCGAACTTTTTTTTTAAAATTATATACTAGTAGATTCGGTATTGCCAAATATAATGAAGGAATATTAAAAATTTCGCTAAATTTTATCAAAAGACTATTTTTTATGCATGTAAAATGTATAATCATATTTTGAAAAGAAAGCAGTGGCCAGTGTACAAAAATTTGTAATGCATTTAAATGGAAAAATTAGAGAAGTTCGAAAATCTGACACAAAGTCAAAAAACCTCTGATAACGAGCAAGCCAACTTCAATGTAAACTAATCACTTATAATAAAAGTTTTCTTAACCATGTACAGTCAATAGGAAAAAGAAGATAAACGGGGAAGGTGTCAAAGAGACAACGACCCAAAGGGGAGTAATAACAACTCAAAGCCACCATAAGATCTTCAATGAAGGGTGAGGAAACCTCACACCCAACGGCAGGTCGGAGTTGGCCCCTAAATAAAGAGTAATCAAGTTCAGTGAAATAAACATCATCCCAGACTCCCATAGACATAAAGTGAACAAACTAGAAAACAGACAAGACACACAAAGGCTTAATAAATTTCCTGACTTAGGACAGGTGCAAACCTGCTGCGGCGGGGTTAAACCTTCCCCCTAAAGCCAGTGTGATAAATAAAGAAATAATCGTAACAACAGTAAAATTCAGTTGGCAACAGGACTGAGTCAATTGTGAGAAATGAAACTGAGAGAACTAAATATACGGACATAAACATGAAATCACAAGAGACTACTAGCAGTTAACTGACATGCCAGCTCCAGACCCATTACCAACTGACAAATTAAGTTATGTACCCTCAGTATACGGCTTCCATCAAGATCCCTTCCTGTGAGGAGTTTAGCATAATGATTTCATGTACTGTGGAAGTACTTTTATTCGTGGAAATCAATTTTCGTGGTTTTCATAAAAATCATTATTTCGTGGGTACTTAAATTCGTGGTTTCAAATTCTGTTCATTAACTTTCAAGCGAAAAATGCATTTCGTTGGGAATTTAATTTCGTGGTTTTAGCCAACCACGAAAATTGGAAACCCACGAACAATTGTACTTTCACAGTATATACCGGAATACACAACCCGTGTTTAGAATGTGTTTAGTTAAAAATGCAAAGACCCTATCAAAAAATCAATGTTAATACCAAAGAAGGCCATACGTAATGACTTGACGACAATATCGTAATTATAACCGTTATGAATTAGACGATTTAAAGGTTTTATAAGTTTGTTAGGCGAGTTTAAGTATTTTTTACTCATATGTAAAACATTACTGTAAAATAAGGGATGTGAAATGTCAGCCTTGATTAAATGTTTACAGATTGCATTGTATTTATGAACTAAGTCTTTATATCGATGATAAAATTTATTGTTTATGATAACGAAAACCTTGATGTAATAGTTTTTCAGTTATGAAAAGATTCCGTTCATTAAAATCGCAAACTTTATTACATACTCGAGCAAATCGAACAAGTTGAGATATGTAAACACCATATGATGGCGCTAATGGAACATCGCCATCCAGAAATGGATAATTAACTATGGGAAAAGAAAATCGTCCCTTTTATCATAAATTTTAGTATCCAATTTACCCTTCGTTATATCAAAATTGATGTCTAAGAACTGACAATGATGATTGTTAGAATTGTTAGATTGTTATTCAAAGTAAGTTCTTTAGGGTAGATGTCCTTATAATGCGTATTTAAACCTGTTTTATATGACATTTCAAGGGTACCTCAAAATATGTTCACATGGGTCATGAGGTTTTTGTATACATGTTTAATTTGCATAGAAATCACTATGAATGTGGTTTTTTTTGTAAATTAAACAATACATGTATATAATACGGGATATGAAAATTCAGGTCATATAAAACACGGTTTTGCTAAATAGAAGTGGTCTCTAAGGCAGGTTTTACTGTAATTGGGTCCAAGGACATATGAAAGGTGTCAGTTTGGCATGCACTATATAACTCTCACTTTAAACATCTGATATAATGACCTAGATTTTACAGTTCCCAAGAAAGGGACTTGAATGTAAAACTATGTCACAATGTGAATGTGGTTATTATTCAACCATGGAAATAAGGTCAATGGAAAAATGTGCTGCCAAAAGATCATCACATTTAACCTATAACAGTACAATATTTGAATACCCAAGGACGTCATTCGTAGATTTGACGATCAAAATGCAGCTTACGGCTACGCGAAGCGGAGCCTATAAACATTAATTTTTGACGAGACATAGGTTGTCAAAATGCGCATATATGCAGAAAATAAATCAACAGTAGCTTCGATAGTTTGTTGTTCGACAGTCAAATCAAGATTGACGCCCTCAGGTATTGCATTAATTTTCTTCGAATCCAATGCAACGAAACAATTTAACGCCGTAAATTTGACTGAAAAAATCAGCAAATAAAAATTCCGCGAAACGACGTCAAAGTTTTATGTGTTAAAGGTTGCGGTAACAAAGTGACGTCACCGCTTCGCTTGAACTGAATTTACATCAAAGTCGAAGTTATTTCGCTGTACCCCGAGGGAACCCCGGGGTATATAAATAGGACCTAGTATCTCCGGCTTGCGGGGTATGGCCCCTCCTAAAACGGGCCTCACCCCGAAGGAACCCTGGGATATAGAAATATGACCCATTATTCCAGGCTGTGGGGTACAACCCCTCCCAAACTGGATGTCCGTGGTTGTGCGGGATGAATAAATACACAACCCATCTTTCGGATGGGATGTAAACTCAGGTCTACGTGTTGGAAGAAATGCCACGCTTCCTGCACGTTAAAGAACCCTTGTAGCAAGCTCTTTTTGAGTGGTCCGTATGTGATTGGCTACAAGGCTAAATTCCCGGCCCCTTTCGATTTCACCCTTCTTTTCCAGTGGCAGTCAGAATTTCCCGTCCCATGACCTTTTCCATACCCCAAAGTGATTATTTATTAACAAACTTGTTCTCGTCATGATATAGCTGAAATATTGCTAAGTAGACGTTAAACAATATGCAATCAATCACACGTTCGCTGTACAATTCAGATCGTAAGTAAATTTAAGTAATAGATGTTTGAATGTCAATACCGTGTTTTGTTTTGTTTTATTGATGAGATACAGAAGACCCAACCTTCGTTGTTTCAAAATGGCTACCGAATAGCGACAAATCAGATGTCTCACTCTGTACGAAGCAGGTAGATAATGTATTCGACCAACCAAATCTGTTACATAAATGTTGCATTAGAATGTGTATTTGTGGACAGAAGATCATATTTATACATATTATATTTTTTGAAGTTAAGGTTTTACGGAGGGAAAACAACGCCAGAGAACGCCCCCAACAGCTTGTTATACATGTCGCTTCTGGTCGTTTTCGCAACAGGTAAGATAAATCATTACATAGATGCAATGACTGTGCCACACCAATTTAAATTTATATAAATGGTTACCTGGCCTCTCTTCCATTTAACAGTGAGGGCAATTTTCCCGTGTGCAAATTCTGCAACCTTGTCACATTGTTGAACCAAAGACGTTGAATATGATGCAATTGTGTATACATTTATACTGTTTTCTTTTTTTATAGCATGTAACTTCCAAATAACCTCTTCCGCCGTGCGCGGTTCCGGCTTATGAATAGGCCCGCAGCATCCTCTGAGCTTGGAGTATGAGTCTTCCTAACAGAGGACCCCGAGGGAACCCCGGGATATTGAAATAGGACCTAGTATCTCCGGCTTGCGGGGTGTGACCCCTCCTAAACGGAGGCTGACCCCGAGGGTCCCGGGATATAGAAATAGGACCCATTCCGTGGTTGTGCGGGATTGATAAATACACAACCCATCTTTCGGATGGGATGTAAACCCAGGTCCACGTGTTGAAAGAAACGCCACGCTTCCTGCACGTTAAAGAATCCTTGTAGCAAGCTCTTTTGGGGTGGTCCGTAGGTGATCGGCTACAAGGCTAAATTCCCCGCCCTTGACGATCTCACCCTACTTTTCCAGTGGCAGTCAGAATTTCCCGTCCAATGGCACTTTCCATACCCCAAAGTGATTATTTATTAACAAACTTGTTCTCGTCTTCATATAGCTGAAATATTGCTGAGTAGACGTTAAACAATATTCAATCAATCAATCAACCAAAAACCTCTTCATCCACCTGAGAGAAAAATACAATATTAAAGTGGCAAGAGCATAGCATAGTCTGGTCAAACGCAATACTGGTATATTCTTGTATTCTGTCTTATTTTAATTTGTTCTTAATGGAATTTTATGTTGCTTAATGGATTGCACACCATACAAGATGTGTGCCAGCATGGACAATATTGTCATTGGGTCAGGTTACTTATATTAAAAAAAAACTTTATATGGTTACATGGTCAGCATCCATGCAAGATGGTGGTCAGGGTGGACCATACTTTGAAATTTAAATTCACTATGTATTAAATGCATCTAGTGTTCTTCTTTGAATTAAAGCAAAACTTGTGCAGATTACTTCTTGGGTGCTTTATTTAAAAATTTGTGTCATAAGCACAGGCAGATAATGCATATACCGGTTGTTTGTTCTTATAATGCCTCATCTTTTCAGCAATCAAATTAATTGCTAGTTTGTGCCCAGATGAGCAATACTTTGGCTCATTTGAGTATCAGAGGGAAGGATTTCTTTAAGGTTTTGAAATTGTTCGAAATTAAGCATCCATTTAGTGTATCTTTTCTGCTTCCTGCAGGTTAGGGCACATAAAGCGCGATAAATTAGGGGCATCTTTAAAATAAATGCACATTTTTCTTAATAACGCAAATAACAATGTTTAATAACGCAAATAACAATGTTTTTTTTTAACTGAAAATGTAGCTTGGATTTTTAGACCACATGCTAACATGTTCTAATTAATCTCTCCCATTTTGTTTTGTCTTTGTCATGATGTCTCAATTCGTGTTGTATATGAATTGCCGTGTTTTAGCTCACATGGCTATGCCAAGGTGAGCTTTTGCCATCACTTGGCGTCCGTCGTCCCTCCGCTCGTCCGGCGTAAACTTTTCATTCAAAGATCTTTTCACATATTTGTCGGCAGAAACTTTATTATTAATCGGATTTTGCTGGGGTTTCTTCCTGTGTGCTCCTGGAGATATTTCCAGTAGAATGTCAACAGATTTCACGTAGCATGTACCGTTTCCGAGATAAATGGGGCCCAAAAGACGAGTATCCAAAAAGATATTTATTTTTTCATTTTTTCCCCGATTTCGATGCAGTTTTTTTTTCAATGGATTCCTTATGAAAAATTTACGCAGCGTTCTACTTTTAGATTTTTGGTAACTTTGATTCCTTACCTAGCTATGAGGGCCCAGTTTGGCTAAAATTGCAAATTTTCAGATAACCTATATTTTTTATTTTCATTAGAATTCGATGGGATTTTTTTTTCTTTGGATTCCTCTTGACATGAGCTTTCGGTTGTATACCAAGAAATTTTGGGTAGATCGTACAGTTTCCGAGCTATAAGGGTTCAAAGGGACCAAAACTCCAAATTTGCAGATTACCTAAAGTTTTAATTTTTCCTCGGATTTCGATGGGAAATTTTCCTTTTGATTTCTCTTGATATAAGCTTTTGGTAGTATGTCAACGAATATTGCGTAGCTCTTACCGTTTCCAAGCTATAAGGGTTCAAAGGGGCAAAAACTGTAAATTTGAAGAGGCCTTTTTCTTATTTTTTTTATTTGTATATTATTTTTTTTCATCGGATTTTTGTCGAGCCTTCGACGATAGTCGAAATAAGACTTTGGTATGGTGATTCCAGCGGCGGCGGCGTCCACAATTGTTTAAGTTTTTTCATGGGTCTGTTTAACATCAACCACCTGTGCTAGCCTATTGATATTTGGTATGTAGTTGCATAAACATCAGGACAGCTCAGTTTCAGTGGCATTTTATGTTTGTGCCTTTTGCACTGTTTATCAAATGTTTCTTTTTTTGTCATGGGTATGTTGAACACCAACAACTCATAGTAGCCCATTGATGTTTGGTATGCAGTTACGTTATTATGATTGAGATCAGCTTCAGTGGAGTTTTTTGTCTATTACCCTGCAGTCATGCTTCACTGACGTTGAAATTTTGCAGCCACTCGATATTTGGCATGGCTGCTGCTGAAGATCAGGTTAGGCGAGACATAGTCTGTGTCAACAGTTTATCATGGGATTTTTTCTTCGGTTTCCTCTTGTTTTAATCTTTTAGTAAGATTTGACAAATTTAGTGTGGTTCATACTGTTTCCTAGCTATCAGGGGTCAAACAGGCAAAAATGCCATTTCTGACATATGTGAAATCTTTTTTATTTGATAAAACTTAAAAGCGAATTTTTATGCCCCGCATTTTGATTTACCCTTGTCAATACGTACGTCCGTCCCTTGGCAAAACTTTCTTTTTAGGTCCATAGTTTGGTAACCTCAAG
>MJUU01045628.1:0-77845 GCA_002080025.1 Modiolus philippinarum
TATATATATATATATATATATAGTTGTAACAGACATATGAAACAATAGGCTCTCAGTTCTCAGTATCCTGTATTGCTCCAATGGACCAGAGACATTTATTTGTTAAAATGTTTCTACATGGACAACTTAACGGCTGATAGATATTGTGAAAAAAACTTCCTTCCAAGTTTAATAAAAGGTCTCATTTTCAAACTATGTAAAGAAATCTTTATGTTATATGGTACAACATATAACTTTTTCACCACTGCCTGCCATCTTAGATGTAGATGGATCTGCAGAACATAACTTTTATGAGAACTATAATTGTGTCAAAGTTTATTTCTCGATCACTGGCCACATGGTTTCAGAAGGGAAGATGTTTGAATGTACTCCAAAGGGTTTGTGCTAATTTAATACCCATTTTTACATGTGCTCATTTGCATGTTCTTTCGATAGGGTCCAATATTTAATAATGTTCTCTGATTGCCCCCATTTTGGATGAGGGATTAACACAAAAATTAATTGTTTATAAATAGGTACCAGGTATAAAGCACAGAGTGACTATTTGTGAATAAAACTAAAGCTTCTAATAAAAGGTGCTAAGCTTAATGATTCAAGGTTTATTCCAAATTAACTGTTATTTCTCGTTCATTGAATGTATAAAATGCATGAAATAAGTTATTTGGATACAAAACAACAAAATATTTTTTGTGCTTTTTTTTATTGGCAAACATATTGATATAAAATTAATTTATATGTGAATTAAATTAATGATTCTTTTTTTCACTTCTATCACTTTTCATGGAAAAAATTAATAATACGAACAGGTTTTTTTTCGGAAAATGTTTTTTTATAGAACTGAAATGAGAATCATGAATTTATAGTTAACAGGACAATCAAAATGACAATTAACACAGCACAATATTTCTCAGGTAATTAAGAGGTACAATAATTACCCTAAATGTGGCCCCTTAATCCTCACTAATAAGCACCTACAGAATTCTTTGATTTTATAAAATGTTGGCATTCAGGCGCACAACTATTAAAAAATATGTTAATTTCGCAAAAGAATACACAGAAAAACAACAATGCATATTAAAGTAAGTGACGTTTATTTCACTTCTTTCCTTATTAAGATCTACAGATTTCAAAATTTCTCTATCGAGGCTCGCTGTTGTCTCACACGAGCTAATAGAAACTTATCTATACTTATGGAGATAAGACATGTAGGCAAAATAAGCACAAAAAAGATGATACAAGTGTATAAATGCTTGACAAGTCCAGTCATTGAAAACAGCTGTCCAGTCTAGTCCAAGGTATTACATCATGAAACTTGATAAGATAAAAAAAAGCCCTCAGCTTATGAAAGATGTACCAGCAACAGCAGACAGAAAAGCATTAGAAATTGAAGCCAACATTAAACCTCTGGACCTACACATCGAAGATATAAGTATAAAAGAAATAGCAAAATACAATCAAAGTCAACAGTTGAACCAATAAAACATTATCTTTTGAAATACCAAGAAAGAGAAAAATTTCGACAGAACACCTACACCATTCGGGAAAGCATTAAATCAAGCACAAAATATGAACAAAGAAACAGGAATCACAATAACTCAAATAGAGTCAGAATTTGCTTATAGGATTGGAAAGCTACAGATGTCGAAATACAGACCGACATATTAGAACAAGCTGGGAAGTTCCAAATATAGGACAACAGAGCAGACAGTACTATGCAAGGAAGTAAATGAAAGCATGCTCAGTGACATTAGTGGTGACCATGCCATAGCATATCCGATGTGTTGTGTCTGGGAAACCATGGACCATGTGGATCAGGTGCCATCATTTACTCTATCCAGCAGTAAGACTGCAGAAACCAATGGCCCAGAGAGGCTCCATTCTAGTAGCAGAACTAGTAGCAGTGCACCTGCTCCTGGAATTTGTGATAAAAGAAAACATATACCTGCAAATTCACACTCTCAAGATCTTCTCAGACAGCAAATGTACGGTTGGCCTAATTATATTACACTATACAGCTAAACAATACATAGATTTCATAAGGGATATTAAGGAACTAATAGAAGAGCTCAGACTGAAAAGTTTCACCGCAAACATCTTTTGGACATCACGTCATACAAATAGTAAGAAATGACGAGGCAGACATACTTGATAAAGCGGCAGCAAAAGAGGCCCGCACGTTACCAACAGAAAATAACATACTAATACATCGGCAAACGAATACCGAAGCAAGAACAAGGAAAGGGGAAATTCTAAAATCATAAATCCAAAATCATGGCAATTCACAGCAACACGGATTGAGAAAGCATGACAAAGACAAAACAAATAAACAAGAAGTTAGTGCTTTAGTTGTGCGGCGTTCTTGTTCATTTTTGTCAATTTTTTTCGTCTTTGTCATACTGTCTCAGTTCGTGTGGGATGTGAAATGCCGTGATTTTGGATTTATGACTTTATAATTCGGTATTTATTTACCGATGTACCTACTCAACAGGACATCAAAAAGGGACAGAAATGAACACAGAAACGGGTAGAGAAGATTGACCATCACTGGCATCAGTAAAAGGGACAGAAAACTGTATTAGAAGTTGTCATTTTAAAACCCCATACCACATATGACCACCCAGGCAAACCAGGAAAACAAATGTTCCCAGTATCTATCCAACTAAGAACCGCACACTGCAAACTTAACAAATGCAGGAATAAGATGGAACAAACTAATGTTACGCCACTATGCGAAGTGGACAGATTGAAAGTGAGACACATTTCCTACTTGAATGTCATCTTTATGAGAAAAAAGGCAGGAAATGCTAAACACATTACCAAAAGAATTGGGCATTAAAAGAGTGATCTGGTGGCCATCTTGGTTGAGGTTTAAGGAACATAAAAATCACAATCCTTAAAGGGGACAACAAAAAGAATGAGGACACAGTAAAGAGCTTGACAGAGTAATAAGATGGACACAATAAACAGCTTGACACATTAATTATATGGGCACAAACTAGGGAAAATAAAAAGAAGCCCTTTTGATCTCTTATAGCATGGAAACGGTAAGAGCTACAATAAATCCATTTCATACTACTGAAAGTTTCCAGAAGAGAAACTACAGAATGTGTCTATAAGACACGGATGTCCCGCAATTGTCCCCGTTAGTAGATAAATGAATTTTTACCCAATTCTGACCCAAGTTCCTCATGGAACTTCATACATTGTGAACTGTAAAGTGCTTACAAAAGGGGGGGGGTGATAATAATGGAATGTTATAAGGATATTATACATAGTTGATAAAACAGGATAAATCATGGTCACTGAAGCATGCAATTTGGGTCAAACACACCTGCCTGTTGGTCATTGGGTAGTATTTATAGAAGTGATAAGTCTAATGATTTATCATAATAAGGATATTATGTGTATTAATTGACAAAAGGATTTAAACACAAAATTTAACCAAAGTCACTCAATACCATAAAGGTAGCATGCATATAGTTGCTGAAAAATGTATCTAAATGCAAAATTTAACAAAAGTCACTAAAGTTTGAAATGTAGATCATGAATATCTAATTCTTAGAGCTTATAAATTATTCATTAAGAAAAATATTATGATTTAATTAATTATATGATATCATGTTAGTGAAAAATAGATCTAAACGCAAAATTCAACAAAAGACACTCAATCATGAAATGAAGGTCATGGACACTTTATTCTTGGTGAGTTGGATAGTACTCAAATAGAAGAATATATGAGACAATATTATGAAGATATCATGACATGGATCTAAATGCAAAATTTAACCACAGTCACTCAAGTGTGAGATGTAGATCACGAGCACCCTAATTGTAGGTGCTTTGGGTAGTACTCATTCAGGTGAATCTTATGACATGTATGAGAAATGTATCTAAATTCAAAATTTAACCAAAGTCACTCATGTGTAAAATGAAGGTCATGGACACCTTATTGTTGATGCTTTGGGTAGTACTAATTAAGGTGAATCTGATAATTAATGTATAATAAAGATATCAAGTATAGTTGAGGAGAAATTGATCTAAACGCAAAATTTAAACAAAGTCACTCTGGTGTGAATTGTAGGTCATGTGCATTAATTGTTGATGCGTTTGGTATTACTCATTTGATTCAGTATCATAACGATATCACATATGCAGCGTTTCGATAACAACATAAATGATATCATAAATGTAGCGTTGCTCGACAATTAGCAATGAATTCGGCTTAAACCGGTGCTAGAGGCAGTCTTGAACTTACTATGAGGTATGAACAAAGCGCATTGTTGAAGGCCTCATGGTGACTTCAAGGTGAAAAGCAACAATAAAAGCGTGTTTCAATTGCTTTGTTTTATCGAGAATTTTTAGAGACTTTGTCTCATTTGTATTTACTCCATATCCCTTCATCGTTTATGCAGTCAAAACGGTCACTTCTATTAAGCGATTTTCTGTCATATTTAATTTAACTGGAAATAGCAATCATCTACCTACCGCGGCCAAGGGTCGACTATTTTCTAACCAAATTGTCATTTTACTTAGCGGTCAACTGACTGTCAAGATCCATTCTTGTGACACCGATTATCCCCCTTTAAAATCTACTCCCGGAATTGTCTCAACACCGGCGGTAGAATACCGAAGGAACAAAGAACAAGATTACATAAATCAAAGTCCAAAGACAAGGCAAAAGTAAGAACATCAGAAGACGGAAGACCAAAGACGCTACACAAGCACAAAACACAAACAATAAAAACTAAAGCACTAACAGTGTGAACTCTCAAAAAGAGTTACATCAGGTGCCCGGAAGAGTTAGCTTGTCCCCTAATGACAACAAATGTCCTCAGGTAAGTAATCAGGAATGTATTTGATGCTTATTAACTTATTTTTATTTATTTATTTTTAATTGACCATATAATTTTATAAATTTTCTTAATATTCACAGTAAAAAAAAAACAAGAAATATTTTGAGCAAATAAACTTTCACTCGCATAAACACATTCACTCACATACAGTTATACAGTTTTAATACTACATATTAAACCTTCGGTAAGATACATATTGGTTGAAAAGTACTACTTAGCTTACTTCTATGTATACATTATAGGTGAAATTATGTTTTCCACTTCCATTCTAATCAAAAATGATATTCAAAGGGACCAAGTTTTTTCAGTTTTTGTAAATTGTTTATTATGAACTGCAATATACATTTCAAGCTCCATATATCTGTTTATTTTAAACTTCAGACCATTAATACTTGGAAGAATTTCATCTAATTTAAATTTGTAAATATAGTTCTTTGCAATGATTAATATAATATTTAACAATAAAGATTCATCTATATAGCCTAGCAACATTTGCTTTTCATTTAAGATCCTGGTAAAACCTGTTCAGTGTCGAGTGAAAACGATGTTCTATAGTCTCATCACAAGAATTGTAAAGGTGCAAAGTTTTTTTGTTCTTTATTCTAATTTTGTATAAAAATCATTTGTTTGAATAATTCTATGCATTATTTTGTATTGAATAGTTTTCATATATGGATTTTTGCACTGTTTTAATAACTTAAAATGACTTGACCAATCGATATTTTTACAATACAACATATTTTCCCAAGCCTGGTATTTGTGGGATGGTTCCTCACAAACACAATGAATAAGACCACTATATACATATTTGATACACTTACTGTTTTTCATTTTTTCTAGAAATACATCATTGCAATGGAAATATGCAAAATTAAAATCTTTTGTGTTTTGCAATAAATGTAATTTTTCATAATTTGATGTATTTGTGATAAAATACTATAATACTGCAAAAATTAGTTAACCCATACAACAAAGGTATAAAAGGCTGTAGTATCCCTGTTTACAAATCATTCACAGATGTAATACCAAATAAACTCCATTTACTAAAATAATAAATTTCATCTACAGGTACAAAATTGAGAATATCAAGGGATAAAATTTGTTCAATATATAACTGACATTTTTGTTTTGCCAAGTGTAATCCTAGCTGCACATCTCTCCAAAAAGGATGAGCAACTTTTTGTGCTATTTCTTTTTGTTTTTCTTTTTCGAGACCAAAGACTCTTATACCTCCAAATTGTTCAAGCTCAGCTTGAGCTATATTTTGCAAAATACCAGTGTGGGTTCCTTAGAATCTTTTAATCCATATCATTTTAAGATATGTATTGAAAGATTGCAGGTGAACCATTTTCAAACCGCCCATACAATAATAACAAATTACCGGGGTAGGGTATTTCTTTTTATCTTTTCTGGTTTTCCATCCCAAATGAAGTTGAAAAACAATCTATTTAGGTCATCAATCATAAACTTGGGTAAATTTGGTAAAGATGTGAATAAATGAACAAGTTTCGACAGTGCAAGTGACTTAATAACTGTGATTTTACCAAGCAATGTCAATTTTCTGTGTTGCCAGCTCTTCAAAACCTTAGAAACATCTTTAAGTTTTTGTTTAAAATTTATATCAATCATGCTTTGCATATCTAAAGAAAAATCAATACCTAGAACTTTAAACTTAGATGAAGACCAGCATAAAGCTTTGTCTAGACATCAAAATTTATCTGAGTAACGTTTACTGCCTATCCATACTGCTTTAGTTTTTTCCATGTTCATTTTAAGGTCCGAAATAAGGTAAAATTTTTCAAATATATTCGGCGATTCTCTTAAAGAGATTTCTAATCTAATTTCAAAAAAGTGTCATATGCGTATTGACTAATAAGTTCCTTTCACATTCAATCCTGTTACATTTTGATAAGATTTTAAACATAAAGACAGCAATTCTACACCTAGAATGAAAAGATACGTGGATCTCCTTGACGACAACCTCTCTCTAAATTAAAGAAACTGGACATATTTCCATTATTTATCACACAGCTCTCAGCATGCTTGTAAAATGTACAAGAGCCTTCGGCTGGAATTACTATTCTTTACAAATTTGAGTATAGGAATAGTAAAGGACATTCCATTCTTATATCTGAACAGTTCATGGGTGGACATGTGGGTGCCTTTCTCCTTTCTCTCGCATCTCTTCTATCTTCCGTCCCCTCTCTTCTTCTCTCTCAGTCCTCCAGGTTTGTCTTAAATACCCCTTTTCTCCTTTATTCCAACCCAACCGTCCCTTTCTCCTGGTCTCCATTTACCCTTACAGTTCAATTCAACAGTCCTACTTTATATGAACTTGTCTGTGAAAACATTGTTGTGATGAATTTCCAGCACTTATTCAGGCAATAACCAGTGATGACATTTAATTATAAATCACCACATAGCTATTTCCCACAAAGGTGCCTTAACCAAACTTCTGATGTATCTGTCTGCACACTACTGTTCTGTTATCTGAAATAAAAAGATCATACATAAACTTGAATGTAAGTCAATCATGCAGAAAATGTAGGTCAAATTGATCTAATTTTGCCTGGATGCTGACCTATTTTCAAAGATGCATGCACATGCAAGGTTAGATGATACTACCATGTACAGCTACTGAGATATCAACTCGGACGTAAGCTTGAAGGCAAGTCACTCAAGCGGAATTATAGGTCAAAGTGACATAATTTTGCCTGGATGCTGACCTACCGTCAAAGATGCATGCACATGCAAGGACAGATGATCATACCATGTACAGTTACTTAGATCTGAACTCGGACGTAAACTTGAATGTAAGTCGATCATGCGGAAAATATAGGTCAAAGTGACCTAATTTTGCCTGGATGCTGACCTACCGCCAAAGATGCATGCACGTGCAAGGTTAGATGATCCTACGATGTACCAGAACTGAGATCTGAACTCGGACATAAACTTGAATGTAAGTCACTCATGCAGAATAAATCAAAGTGACATTATTTTGGCTGGATGCTGACCTACCGTCAAAGATGCATGCACATGCAAGGTTAGATGATCGTACCATGTACAGTTACTTAGATTTGAACTCGGAGGTAAACTGGAATGTAAGTCGATCATGCCGAAAATATAGGTCAAAGTGACCTAATTTTGCCTGGATGCTGACCTATCGCCCAAGATGCATGCACATGCAAGGTTAGATGATCCTACCATGTACAGTGACTGAGGTCTGAACTCGGACATAAACTTGAATGTAAGTCACTCAAGCGGAAAAAATAGGTCAAAGTGACCTAATTTTGCCTGGATGCTGACCGACCCCAAAAGATGCATGCACATGCAAGGATAGATGATCCTACCATTTACAGTGACTGAGATTTTTACTCGGACATAAACTTGAATGTAAGTCACTCAAGCGGAAAATATAGGTCAAAGTGACCTAATTTTGCCTGGATGCTGACCTACCATCAGAGATGCATGCACATATGCACAGTTAGATTATCGTACTATGTATAGTAGCTGAGATATGAACTGAAATGTAAATTTGAATGCAAGCCACCCAAGCGGAAAATATAGGTCAGATAGACTTAATTTTCTTGGAGGCTGTGAGTTAGCCCAAGATGCACCTGTATGCAAAGTTTGATGAATCTACACTGCATAGTTACTAAGATATATACTAGTACCCAAATGCGGACACAGACGCCGGGGGTACTCCAATAGTCCCCCTCAACTTCGTTGAGGCGAACTCAAAATCTGTAAGGGCTCACTTCAATTGTCATGCGACATGGAGCTAATTCTCTAAATAAGCATTTTTCACATAAAAACTAAAAGGGGACCTTCCTTTGATGATCTCCGACACTGTGTGTACAGGTACTAGTAATAAGTATAAAAATCTGTGAAGACAATCTTCAGTTATCATGCAACATAGAGCTAATTCCCAAAATACAGACCGTGTATGTATTTTTTCATATAAAACTAAGTTTTTACCCAAAAATTGGTTTTCGATTCTTCTCAAAAATGACAGGGAGTTTCCTTTGGGGTAGTCCAAAATCATAAAAAAAAATCAGGCAATCTTGAGTTATCGTACGACAAAGAAAATGCTGACAGACAGACTGATTACTATAGGGCGCCACCATATGATGGGCCCTAAAAACATGGGCGAGATCAGGTGTACCGGTAGAGTAAGCATCTCTTACTTCTTATCTTATAAAACACCCGCCATGTTGAACATGTCAATTCTGGAGTCGTGGAAAAAAAACAGCTTTAGCTTTAATGGGAAAGATCTTTGGTCATCTCATCTGCATGGGAACTGAAATGAATATTATTTAAGTGTCCATTGGTTTTATCTTAGTCGCATTGGGTTTCTATCACATGTGTTAACCCTCGGCTCAATATGACTGAACTTAGACATTATACAGGATCCATTTAATAACATTATAGTAACGCCTTTGCAGTTTTCCGGGTTAATTTTTGGGCACTACAACAATTGATTAACAAACCTCAAATAATTTACACAAAAAGACCCACAGGAGGAATTTATGAAGGAATATCCGCAAGAATATGAAAAAAATATAAACCAAAAAACAAAATTGAAGAAACTTATCATGCTTATAATGAAAAAGAATGTAAGTGTTCATAGGACACGGACCCCCCACCTCATTGCAATATCGAAATATATAACAAATAATTATAAAATAGGATCTTTCTCCTGTGATAAATAGGCATTGGAAATGGTTTGGTTTTGATATAACGTGTAGTTCTGACAAATAAACTGAGAAACAATCTTATATGTAATAATAATCTATTTTTAGCAACTGTGACCCTTGGGAGTATCAACCCTAAAATCGATGGGGTTATGCCTTTTGTGATACTAGTAAGTAAGCAAGTGACCAAGTTTTGTTTTGATCAGATGCAGTTTACTCAAGTTTTCATCCAGACACCAAAATTTTATTGAAATTTTAGTCTATTTTTTGGAACTGTGACCTTGACCTTGGGAGGTACCATCTCAGAAATTGATAGAAGTCTGCCTTGGGTAATAAGTTTGGTTTTGATCCGATGCTATCATCAAGAAACCAAAACTTTAGTCTATTTTTAGGAGAGGTTACTCCTTGAAACACGTGTACAGCATAACGAAATTTACTGTTTTTTATGGAACTTCGGTATTTTTTGTATTTTGAAACTGTGACCTTGACCTTGGGGTTACCAACCTTGATCTGATGCAGAATACTCAAGTTATCATCTGGAAATAATTAGACGCAAGGACAGACAGATCAGGGTAAACCTACCCCGACCGCTTAGCAGTGGAGGCATAAAAATATAATATCAGAGAAAGCAAAAATTTGAAGAGAATTACCTTTCTACAGCTACGTGTTATATCTTCACATATCCTGGACAATAATTACTTGAGTATTGGTAACATAATCGTACAAAAAGATATTTTTTTAAAGTCCCATGCAGTTTCTATACATAACATGCTGGCGTGATATACGACACCTTATAAACAACGAACCTGATCGTTATCGATATCATCAGATAAAAACGGCATAGCGTTTCTCTTGCTGTTGACTCAATTTGTGGTTTTATAATATCGCCCTTGCACTATCAAATTCAATCGTTCCCAAAACAGCTTGATCTAGAGGACAAAAACTTAGATGTTGGACCATATTAATTCTGATAGAAATTGTGACATCTACATTTTCTAGGTGCAAAATTGTAGATTTAGGTCCTTTTACTTTTTTCTGATTTGGCGGACCATGGTCCGCACCTATAAAAAAATCAGCACATTTTTCATCTCTCCTGCAAACCTACCAAATTCTACACCTCTTCTGACTTCAAACTATTCAACATCTTTCATTTGGATTGGGAAATAGGACGAGTTGTTAGTGTTAGGATGGAAAAGGGGGGTCTGAGCTCAATATATGTTGCATTAAGGAAAACAGAACAGATATTTATATCAAATCAAACATAGGAACTTATATTGGTTTACATGGTGCTCAGCAGAAGGAGTGGCGATACTGAACTCTGGTGTTAGGCCACATCAAATTACATGTAATTAATATAATAGATTCTCATCCTCACCCACCCCATTTTTTCTAAACTCAATTTTTTTTCAATTATTCAGAAATTTTTTTAAATTCCTATGAATTTTAGTGAAAATTGTAAAAAAAAATAAAACACTCCCACCCAACCCACATTTTTTTGTTACAGGTGGATGAGAATCTACGAATTAACTTGATAGGACCTTACAGTTCTTCTCAGTATAATTCAGAAATGTCAGTGACATTTCTAACTTCATTTCATGTCAAGGTGATAAACCAACTCATTCCTTTGTTAACCACCAATTACCAATTTACCAATGGGCACTTAATCATGCCAGTGGCGGATCCAGACTTTATGCTAAGAGGGGAGGGGCATAATTTTTATAAAAATGGCGCTCCGAAACCCTTTTTCCGAAAAACCCTAGGAATTTTAAGTATTTTCCAACCTAAGAGGGTCAGGCCCTCCGGTCCTCCTACACCCGCCACTGCATACCGTGTTCAAGGCCCTGGGTGACTGCCTTACCGTCGACTGGAACTTCAGCTATTCAGACACCATGTTTACACTATTAAAAATGACTACTTCCCAGGCTACTTCATCTACCCAAATACATCAATCCGATATATTTCTGGTAAAAAAAATATGACAGGAGATATTTTTCAACCATTACCACAGCTAGCCTCGAGGACAGAGGAATCAGCCTCCCCACTAATCAACCACTCCATGCCGTCTTTCAGACTTTCTGCTAAGGGGAGGGGGCATAATTTTTCAAAAATATTTTTAAACCATTACCGTAGCTCGTGGAAAGAGGCCCCGCCCCTAAATCCAACACTGCAGGCCGTCTTCCTAGGCCCGGGGTCGTTGCCGATGGGAACTTCAGCTATTCAGGTAGACCGAATTCTTTTTTCTTATTTTTTAATTTTTGCTGTTGCCTCTATGGGGCAACAGCAAAAATTAAAAAATAAAAATAAAAGTCCAAATAGAAAAGATAAATGATAAATAGGTAATATTTGCACCAAAGAGGCAGAAGAATTCGGTCTACTATTCAGGCACCATGTTCGCACTTATATATCTTCATCCCGGGGCTACTTCATCTCCCAAAACAAATCAACCCGATATTTCTGGTAAAAAAAACGTGACGGGAGATATTTTACCACCATTATTATATCCGTAGCTAGCCTCGTGGCAAAGCCCTCCCCCCTAAATCCACCACTGCAAGACATCTTCCAAGGCCCGGGTCGGTGCCTAGCCGTCGATGGGAACTCCAGCTATTCAGGCACCACGCTTGCACTTAAATGGCAAACACATCAACCCCATATTTCTGATAAAATAAAAACGTCACAGGAGTCCATTACCTTAGTTAGCCGAAAGAGAATGACGTCATATACGAGATCCCTGAAGCGCTTTAATCGATTGCTAATTTAGCATTATGTCACTAAAGGACCCGGAATGCTGGTCTTCTTTTCGATCCGAAATCATATATCTTTAATGAACAAAAGCAATTTCATAAATCATTTTGATAGAAATAACTTCATAACGACGCTTAATTATTCTAGATCATTCTTTCCTTTTCTGTAAACGTTATAATGGGAATACACTTTTTCATCTCTGTGTCATCATTGCGTTTTATATAACGGATCCCAGACCTTTCTTTTATATATGTAGTTTAATTAAAGCATCTACATAGTGATGGGCCGAAATTAAAACTTTCTAAGGTTCTAATAATGAACTGAAATTCAACGGAGTCGAAGGCTTTTTCAAAATCTATCAATAACAGTAAACCTTCCATATTATTTTCTTTTAAATAATGCATAAGGTCATAAAGAAGTCTTGTGTTCTCCCCTAAAACCTATCCTTTACAAAACCGTTCTGTGTGTCACTAATGATAAAAGGAAGGACATTTTTCACCCTTTCATCAAATGCTGCTCAAGCTATTTTTATATCGACATTTAATAGACTAATAGGACGCCAATTTCACATATATCGTCGGTCTGTACCATTTTTAGATATACAAGTGATAACACTTTGATTCTGAAATTCTGAAAATTGTCCAAATTCATAACCATACTTAATCGATCTAAATACAAATACCCTAATATTTTTCCAAAAAAATGTAAAGTTCCGTAGTGAAGCCATCAGATCCAGGACTTTTACCATTGGCCATTTTCTTCAAGGCTTCAGCATATTCTTGAAATGTTATCTTACCTTCACACTTGTCTTTCAGATCTTCTGAAAGTTTAATATTACGTTGGTAGAAAAAGTTATTCTCTTCACTATTAGGACATACATTACTTCTACTAGTATATAATTTCTTATAAAAATTTTTCTTGTTCATGTAAAATATTACCCTGTTTAGACAAATGCTTCGCTTTATCATTAATAATGCTTATTAACTTATTAAGGTGTAAATATCAAACCAGTTGTGGAATTGTACACAATAAAGTCAAAAGGTGAGTTGATTTATAATTTTAATTACACAAAATTACTTGTGTATATGAATTTATTAGTGCAAACATTACAATGTAAAAAAAATGTCGAGTCGATAAGTCTTAAATTTGGAACAACGGGTTGAAACAATCGAGCTTTTTGAAACTGGTACATGTTCATGGGATGTGGCCAAGATTATGAGAGTTTGACGGACTCAAATTCGAAAACATTGCTCGAAGGAAAGCCTACATTTTAGACGTTTTGAAAACAACGTTCCTGGTGAATGTAAACGGAAAAGACACAAGACTGAAAATGAAAAATTAAATGAACTCTGTAGGAAATGGTTCCAGGATGCTGTGCAAAGGTGAATTAACTTAACTGGACCATTGATTGGAGAGAAAGCTTTATCCTTTGCTAAGGATTTACAGCTGGATAATTTCAAAGGTTCCAATGGATGGCTTGAAAGCTTTATCAAGAGACAAAATATTGTGTTTGGTAAAATGAGCGGCGAGAGGGGAGATGTTAAACAGGAAACAGAGGAAGAAAGGAAAAAAAAGCTTCCAATTTTACGCCAAGGCTATGAGCACATTCAAGGCTCGAACATATTCAATTTGGATGAAACAGGACTGTTTTCTGAGACACATCCAAGGAAACATTCCACACCAAAGGTGATGTTTGTGCTGATTTTGAACATTCCAAGGAGTACGTGACAGTAGCCTTTAGAGCAAGTATGACAGCGGAGAAGTTGAATATTTTACGAAAGGATATGGAGTAAATGAACATGAGACCATAACACATATGTTAACTCCAACTGCAATAATTTCAATGAGCTGTATGGCCATTTCGGAAATTTATTCCTCATCAGCAGCACTAGAACCCAAACAAAGGAAATCAGTAATTTCAAAAAAATTTTAAAATGCATAAAACCAAACGAAATCCGAATAATCAGTAATATCAAATATAACTAAGGACTAAACTACGATGGAGCCCATTTTTATAGACTGATGTGAACGTCCTAGATGTTTTTCTAAAATTAAAGTTGAATCTTTACGTGTGGATTATAAATTCAACAAAATAGCCTGGATGAACTCAACACTTTTTGAAGACTGGTGTGTAGATGTGTCATCAGAAACGTGAGATTTTCCTTTTCATAGACGATGCACCGTCACATCCGACCCAACAGCTTAGTAACATAAAACTGAAGTTTTTCGAAGCTAATACCACTTTTAAACTACAGCCTGTGGATCAAGGAATTATCCAGACAGTAAAACTAAAATTCCGTAAAATACAGATGCTCTATATGAAAAGAGAAATGGAAAAGCAGAAAGACAAGTGTGGTTCTCAACTTTTAAAACAGATTTCAGTGTTGGATACATCGGCAAACGAATACCGAAGCAAGAACAAGGAAAAGGGGAAATTCTAAAATCATAAATCCAAAATCACAGCAATTCACAGCAACACGAATTGAGACAGTATGAAAAAGACAAAACAAATAAACAAAAATGAACAAGAACGCCACAAAACTGAAGCACTAGTTGTGTGAACCCTTATAAAAACTGAGGTATCATCAGGTGCTCCGGAAGGGTAAGCATGATCTGCTCCACATGTGGCACCCGTCACACTGCCAGTGAAAAGTCCGCTTTTGTCACAGTCGGTGTTAGTCAGTCCGGTAACAAACTCTGAATCTACCCAAAAATATCTGTTCTCATTTTTGAAACAGAAACATTGTAATGGACTGTCAAATCGTGGTGACGACCGTACAACTTCTGTAGTGACAACTGCAACAGTGACTGAACATACCCTTGATGGATAAGTTTTTGAGACAGTAATTTTGCTCTGTTGACAAAATCGCTGTACAAACTACAGGCACGGCAATAGCGAATGAGTTGTGAAATGTACACGCCATATGCCGGAGAAGTGGGAATACGGGAAGTTCACTATTGGAAAGTCGAAATCATCACGCTTGTCATACAGTTTTGTTTTCAGACGTCCAGAGTTGTCAAAGTAGAGGTATAGGTCCAGGTATGATGCTGATGATGGTGTATCAGTGGTCTCTTTAATTTCGAGTTCATTTGGGTATGTAAGGTGAAGGTTACCCTTAAATTGAGGATTGTTCAATGAAAGAACATCATCTATATAACGGAAACTGAAATTAAAGGATTTAGCTAGCTTATTGTCTTTTTTCTGAACTAGCCCTTGTATGAACCTGGCTTCATACGAATAAAGAAACAAATCTGCTAGAAGTGGCGCACAATTAGTCCCCATAGGTATCCCTGTTCCTGTTGTCTGCTGGAAAACTTGTCCTCCAAATTCTGCAAATATGTTATCAATCAAGAATTCCAGCATTACAATGACATCCTCCTCTATATACTTTTGTGTGAATCAGTGTGATGTGCAATAAAAGAGGTCCCATCTTTACCTATCACTAAATATGAATATCTTCTTTCACCCTTTTTAGTACAGAAAGACTGATGTATTAAATCCCGGAGTACTGACTTTAGCTTATCGTGTGGAAGAGTAGTATAGAGAGTTTGGATGCAATCTATTGGATCAGTCAGGCATGGAATGATGTGGAATCATCTACTATTTACAAATGTTTTGTAAAGAGTGGCTTTACAGGAATACAGCCAGAAACTGAAGACGAAAGTGAAAATGAAGACAATGTTGATGACGATATTTCACTGAATGTCATAAGAATGGCCGAGAATTGTTGTGATGTGAATTCAGGGTTTTATAGAAATTTGAGAGAGAAGTGAGAACATGTGACGAGAATGTTATTGGCTCGGATAAACCAGCTACAGAACTTCTATCTTTAGAAAAAGATAATGATGCCAATTACGAAATCCTTGATGATGACGACACTGATATTACTGAGGAGAAGTAGACCGTTTGTTCTGTGCACCAATCCCAATCATGTGAGATAAAAACTAGAGGCTCAGCAACCGAGCCTGAATCGCTCACCTGACAACATGCTTCTTATATTAGCCACCTCTATACTAATGACCAAAAATTATGTTTTTCCTTAGGTTATAATGTTAAGCTAGAGTTTGGTTGAATTGGCTTCAGTTGTTTAAGAGATCACAAAAATGCAATTTTCCCTTAGGGCCTAATGTTAAACTATGTTACATGCCGGCAGCAATGTTTTTTTGTCAGATACGACCTAAACGAGCAACCTTTGTACAGGATGTTCCATGAATCATTCCAATTAAGTTTGGTTGAACTTGCTGCAATAATTTCACAGCAGTTAACAAACATTATTTAAATCCCAATATAGTATTCTGTGTTCGGTATTTTCGGTATTCGGAATTTTCGGTATTTGGTCGTATTTCATTCGATGCGTTCTAGCTTGTTATGCAACTTAATCATGTTTTTTCAACTGTTCTTTGCTCTCCGTCATTCACCCAGAGATATTCTATGATCTTGCTGATTATAACATGTATCAATTGGCTGGAGTCACTACAAATAAAAAGGCACTATTTTTTATAGTACTATTTTCGAGGTCTGTCAAACATTGGCGTATTGAAATAGTGTAGTGCGCCCTGTTTGACATTTAACACAATCTGGGCACACAGAAGCTATAGTTAGTCGTCATATAAGCGGGAGGTTGATGCATCATAAACCTGGTTTAACCCACCATTTTATTTATAAAATGCCCGTTCCAAGTCGGGAATATGACGGCTTGCCAATAATGTTCTGTGTCGGATTGTGTTCCCCTGATTCAGTCGAATGTTATACGGATTTTCCTTATTAGTCTCTTCCTTTGATCGATTCGGACTTTTGTTGTCACTTTTATTATTAATTCCTCGATCGTGGCCACGTTTTTTGTTTGATTGGAACAAAATGAGCAATCTTTACTATAAGACCTTCCATACATCATTCCTGTAAAGTTTGGTTGAACCTAAGTTCTGCACTAGCGGCCATGTTTTTTGTTGGATCAAAGCAAAATGAGCAGACTTTGTATACACCATTCCTGTAAAGTTTGATTGAATTTGCTTCAGTGGTTTCAGAGGAGACGATGAAAATGTGATTTTTGCCAGAGGGTCCTATGTTAAACCTAAGATCCACACTGGCGGCCAATCGGAACGAAACGAGCAAGCTTTGTAAAGGACCTTCCATACATCATTCCTGTAAAGTTTGGTTGGATTTGCTTCCGTGGTTTCAGAGGAGAAGATCAAAATGTGTTTTTCCCTTTGTTCCATTGTTAAACCTAAGTTTCCCGCTGGCGGCCATATTTTTTGACTTATTGGAACGAAATGAGCAATCTTTGTAAAGGATCTTTCATACATCATTCCTGTAAAGTTTGAATTTACTTCAATGGTTTCAGAGGAGAATTTCCCTATACGGTCCAATGGTAAACCTAAGTTCTGCACTGGCCGCCATGTTTTTTTGTCGGATCAAAGCAAGATGAGCAATCTCTGTATGGGACCTTCCATACATCATTCCAGTAACGTTTGATTGAATTTGCTCAATTGGTTTCAGAGAAGATGAAAAATGGATTTTCCCAAACGGTCCAACGTTAAACCTATGTTCCGAGCCGGTGGCCATGTTTTTTGTCGGGTCGGAACGAAACGAGCAACCTTTGAAAAGGACCTTCCATACATCATTCCTGTAAAGTTTGGTTGACTTTGCTTCAGTGATTTCAGGGGAGAAGATGAAAATGTGAATGCATAATGGACGGACGACAGACGACGGACGCCAAGTGATAACAATAGCTCACACTGACCCTTTGGTTCAGGTGACAAACTTGCTATGAAAACTGGTAGGGTAACACTTCTATATAAGATTATGGAACTTGACAATGAGCTGCTGGACATGATGACAAATGAAGTGAAACAAACAGCAATCGCCAATTATTTTAAGCCACTTTAATTCTGCATGTATATAGTTTTATATTTACAGAAACTGTTATCATTTAAGTGTGTTTAACAAAGAAGAATCCTGAAACACCTACATCTACAAATGTACATGTAGCAGGTCTCAAGTCCTGAACCAGATAAGTATATCACTATATATTAATCTGGAAGTGTGAGAGGGATTTTTCAATTTAAAATTTGCATTTTTTATAAACCTTGAATAAGCAGCCAACTTCTTTAAGTAGCCAATTTTAATGGCTCCCAAGTGTGGCTGCTAAAACCAGGTTTGACTGTAGTTGATGAGAAATGGACCTAAATGCAAAATTTAACAAAAGTCACTCATGTGTGAAATGTATGTCATGGGCATCTTATTATTTGTTGCTTTGGGAAGTACTCATTAAGGTGAATGTTGTAATGAAATACTATATAGAGTAGTTGATAAGAAATGAACCTAAACCTAAAATTCAATAGAAGTCACTCAACCAAGAAATGTAGGTCATAAATATCTTATTATTGGAGCATTTGGGTATTACTAATAGAGGTAACCGTTACATCATGATGCAATATCATAAAGATCACTAGAGGTTTTCAAATTATGGGCATAAATGAAAAATTTACCATGGGACGTACGGATGTTAGTAGGTACAAAGTAAATCTATATGCCCTTCACTTTCCAACTGAAATCCTATGATAAGCAGAAATTCTAGCAATTCTGCACATTTGCAAATTTGGCCTCATCTGGCCCCTTGTAGCGCAGAAATGTTAATAGCTACACAAATCTGTAAGTATTATACGGAAAACCTCTTGTCAAGAGGAATTAAAAGAAACAAACCTCACTAAAATCCGACAAAAAAATTAAAAAAAATTTGCACACTTTTGAAAAATTGCAATTTTGGCCCTTTTGACCACTCATAGCTCGGAAACGGTAAGAGCTACGTTAAATCTGTTGACACACTACTGAAATATTACAACAAGAGGAATCAAAAGAAAATAAAAGTAAATGTGTCCATTGTACACGGATACCAGTGTTATATTTGGAAAACGGGACTGCAGAGAAAACTTTGACAAATTACTCTATTATACTTCAAAATGTGTCAAACTGACTAAGTCAGTAAACCGTATGAAGTTTCCTTGAAAGGTAGAGACAGGGTAGAACTCATATCAAATATCAAATCATTACTACATATACAAGCTGAGAAAATTCAATATTTGACTATGACGGAAAATATCAAAGTTATCGGCAAACAGAAAATGGATGAGAAAAGGGCTTTATCCAAACTTTTACAACTAGGTTACAGATTTCATAAATTGATAAACACATTTAAGAAGTTTTATAGAAGATATGAACATTTGATATTTAAATATAATGCGACTCGCAAACAGCTTTACTAAGGGTATTTCTCACCCTCGTTTTTACGGATATGTTGTTCAAAATGTCAAAAACTGATAAAAGATCCAGAAAAACTGGGATGTATTACTTACATTCTTTACGTAATAGGGGATATTGACCGGATATGCTTCATGACTCAGTTAAACTGACTTTGGGATCCAATGACCTGAAGATTTTACAATTATACTGGCCTCTCACTGATACTGCCGATGTCTACTAAAATCCATGACGATTCTTTACCAAACCCTTCGGGAAGTTCTGAATTTTATTAGTATTAAGTAGTGCGACACTGTTTTACCAGCAGACTAGGCTCCTTGAGCTAGCCGGCAGTTTAGCGGCGAGCACTCCCTGACCAATCTTTCTAAAATACGTTTTGCCGTGTTCTTTCCTTTTTAAAATTGTGGTCTTGGAGTTATTGCATTGGGTTTTATTTGTATGTTTATTATACTATAGAGAAAGGGGAGGTTTGGGTATCCATAAACCGGTTTAACCCTACCGCTAGCTGTTGCTATTTCTGGTTTCAAGTCCGGCTAACCCGAGTTCCTATCGGTGTCTATGTTTGTCATTTGTCATTTTATTGTTTTTTAAGTGCAGTTCCCTGGTGGATTGTGGCATGTGATTGTAATGTTCGGCCATTGTAATTGTTTCCTGTTATCTTTGCTACATCAATTTAAAAGGGGAGAGACTGTACAACTCATCATACAAACGCTTTTGACGAAATATCAAATCATTACTACAAACACAAGCTGAGAGATCCTTGACGAAAATTTTGAATATATGGCTATAGTGAAAAAAATCAAAGTTTCAGAAAAACAAGAATTAGATGAGTGACTGGCTTGAAAAGTGGAGACACGGTACAAGTATAAGATACCGTACATTTCAAACAAAAGAAGTGGCCGATATTGAATCTGGAAGGCTTTTTTCCCACACTAGTTCATAGGTGAAGGCTGAGGCTATTTAGCTCAAAAGAGCAGATTTCATACAATGTACTTTTATATAAAACTTTTGACAGATATAAAACTGTTAATTTCACTTTGTCTGGCAAGTATTTCATCAATTCCGAACCCAACTGCTAAATAAATGACACATCCAGACATCAACCTCAAAATTTCGGGACAAAACAAAAATTATGAATGTTTTTTATTTTAAAAAAATCCAAAAACCTACGCACGAGGGTGACATTAAACATATAATTAATTTAGGACGGCCGTTAAGTATTCTGTGCGGTCTTCACATCGCAATCCCGCAATCGGTATTGCCGCTTGGTTAAATGACATGATGGGCACTTTCTATTGAGGTATACAAGCTTTGATATTTTTTCCTATATGTAAGTTGTAAAGATAAATATGTTTATTTATTTAATAGTTTGTCTGGGGCAGTGGACATTACTGGTAAACACCGGACAATACTGGATGATAATGGACAATTGAAATAAAAGACAGTCTTTCCATTTTGAAACAAAATAAAATGGTATAGTTGGCCACCATTAAAAGATAAAAAACACAAAATGTACAAATTAAAAAAAAACACATAAAAATGACTAAAATGGAAAGAGAGGGAGAGAAGACTGCCCAACGTTTCGGCCTATATGGTCTTCGACTAGGGGACTACCGGGCTAAATACGGAGAAGGAGATGGATATGACGAGAGAAGGCAGACCTGATGGCGTGTCACAGAAATTACCTGTAAAAATCGTAACATCTTGAACTTAATCAAAACGAGAGATAAAACATTCAGTTGTCAAGTATTGTACACTTGAGGAGTATTGTCCAGGGCAATTTTTATTGGTAAAAAACAAAAACAAAAATTAAAAGAAAATAAAGTCAGATACAATGTATATACTTTTGACCACTTCGATGTTGTATTGACCACTTAAACTTTGTATTGTCCAGCAACTGACCATTTAAAATTTCAATCTTCCAGTATTGTCCAGTATTGTCCACTTGAAGAGTATTGTCCAGGTCGGTTTACCGGTAAATACCACTGGTAAATAACGGGGATGTTTTTTTCCGCCAAACCTTGTTAGCAGGCTGTGTCTGCTCTCTATGTTTTGTAATATTATAATATTGCACCTGTTGGAAAAACTGATATTAGTATAAGATGTGCCATCCTTGACATTCATTAAGAAAGACATCTTATAAAAGTTAACTGAGGCAAATTTCATTAAGTGTACATACCTAGCTCCACACAGCGGAAGACGTTCGTGCAAAGCTAGGAGTAAGACGTCATCGCCGTTTCGGAGCTTGGTGTACATCCATTACACTGTGCAACGTCAATAATGACTAATCTATCTTCCCGTGACGGAAATCACGCATTTTGTTCTTTTAGTCATGAAATTCACAATAATTAATCTAAATACATTGTAATAGATAAACAATTGTCCGAAATAGGGGCGATTCAAGAGTCGGGCAAAGAGGGGCATCTAATTGTACATGGCAATGAAATATTTAACACAATGAAGCATTAGAGGATGATTAAATTTTCACTCAATAAAGAACATTTTATTCGCTCACTTGGAAATTATCTTTTTTTCCCAAATCAGTATCAATCTATTGTCCTTCAAGCGTAAGCTTAGACCTATTTTATTGGCCATTTGGCAACCGATTCTACAGATTGACAACTAAATTGTTGCTAAAAAACTGAAGAATTGGTTTAACAAATTGAGAAGTTGATACTCACCTTTTTTTTTTGAGCACTCAGACTTTTGAATATATATAGGATATGTATGAATCTAAAATTTTAACTAACTATCACAATTATAGGTGTTTAGGTGTGGTGGGGGTCGTTATTATCATGGCAGCCTACATGGCACTAGATTCAAGCCATGCCCACGAGCCTTCACCAACACATATTCAATGTTTATCACCAAAAACAAGCGAAAGTAGGTTTGCAGAAAAATTAGATAAGTGTGAAACATAATGCAAAGAAAAAGGGAAAGGTTTGGGTTTTAGAAAACTAAAATACAATAGATATCTAAAGATAAACTAAATAAAATTTGAGTATTACAAACTTCTACTTCTGATCTTAATGGCTTCTTCTGGTCAAGGACGTACTGTATGCATCATTGATGTAATTTGTTGATTTTGCAGTTGTACAGGCCACCATGCCATCTTGACAAAGTCATCTTACTCTGTCGGTAAATCGTCTGGAATGACAAAAAATTTTGACATATGTTCTTGGAATATTGGAGTAGAAGATACGCTTCATAGAATAAATGAAGATGGTCTCTCTATCTTTTGGTTTGTGTCAGGTGTCTGTGACATCCGACTGAAGTCATCGGCATCAGCATTCTCTTTCCGACCATTGACAAGTTGCCAAGCTAACGGCTTCCAATGGCATCAAGTTTTGACTTTTTCGGTTCAAACGATGAATGGAATACCTGTCAACAATCAAACTATCCCGGAACTTGCAACACACAGTCCGTTTTAGAGTAAGAAACTCTGCTCAGTTCCGACATGCCGAGTCGTCTGTTGACATGGCTGATGACTCTTTCGACTCCATCTTCCTCCTTGTACAGGACAGTCACAAGGGTATTTTCCGAAGCACTAATATGAAACTTGTATTGCAAGTCGTTGAATGCATGCCCGAAAATTGGTGCTGATGGCAGGTTCCGCTTGAATGCTTGTCATGATTCAGTTCCCATGCCCGGAAGTATCCGACAAATCCAAGGGATTGTCCCACTTCTTCCGGGGTGATTGGTTTAGGCCAGTTCACAACACGTTCGGTCTTCTTCAGATCTCGATTCCATTAGCTGAAACAGTTTGGCCAATATATTTATCTTCTGCTTGAATGAAATAAAAGTGATAACAGGAAACACCTACAATGGCTGAAAATTATAATTACATGCCACAATCTGCTAGGGAACTACACAGGAAAAACACATATTAGACAAAAGACAAACGTAAAAAACGATAGGAACTCGGGACAGCCGGACTTGGTACCGGCACCAGCAAAACCAAGCGGTAGGGTCAAACCGGTTTATGGGTACCCAAACCTCCCCTTTATCTCTCCCGTTTCCCTTTAGTAAACATACGAAAAAACCCAATACAGGAAAACTACTAACTCCATGACCACAATCAAGGAGAGAACATGACAATACGTAATTTTGAAAGATTGGTCAAGGGGTGCTCCCCCCTAAACTGCCGGCTAGCTAAAGGAGCCTAGTCTGCTGGTAAAACACTGTCGCACTACGGAAAAAAAATCAAACTCGAAACTTCCCGCAGGATTTTGTTAATAATCATTATATTTTCAGTAGACATCGGCAGTATAAGTGAGAGGACAATATGTATTTAAAATTTTCAGGTCACTAGATCTCAAAGCTAATTTAATGGATGCAAGCAGAGTATCTTGTCAATATCCCCTATTACGTAAAGAATGTAAGTTACGTCCAAGCTTTTCTGGATTTTTGATCAGTTTCTGGCATTTTTTAACAACATTACCGTAAAAACGAGGATGAGAAATGCCCTTAGTTATAAGCTGTTTGCAGGTAACGCCATATTTAGATATTAAATATTCATATCTGTTATAAAACTTCTTAAAGGTATTCAACAACTTATGAAATCTGTAACTGTCCTTGTCCTTGAAGAATTCGTGCTTGTCCGTAGGTGAACGTTACGATGTATGGGGATTCTGAAAATGTTATTTTCCAAGATCTTCCGAAGTTGATAATGTGATCTTTGAAGATAAGCAAATTTTTAGACGGAGGACGGATAAGCGATCTTCCCAAAAGACAATCTGCAATATATAAAACATCCTTACCGTAAATGCTTTGCTCCCCGATATGTAGTAGCTCTTGACATTGATATTACTGTAGAAAGTAGTCTCAACTAAATAATTCAACAGATCTTTTATCGGAGTAGGATGTAACTATCCTTCTAATTCATTTAGTTCAACTTGCTGTATCAACATATAATCTCAGCTTTTTATTCTTCTAGCGGGTTTGCACTACTTTGGATGTCCATGGGCTATGTGATGGTCGCAGAGATCTTGTCGTAAGTAGGTTCTTAAGATGGTGTTTGACCTCATGGTGCATAGCTGATGGTGTTCGCCTGTATCTTAACTTGAATGGTTTTCTTTGAGTAGATGATCCGATATAGGACGGTGACTTGGCAAATATCTACTTATAAAAGATGTCATCATAAGCTGTGATGAGTGATATTCCAGCTTCCAGATCATCGCGGATATGGTGATAAGGCACATGACTGCGAAAAATCTATGTCCATGTTGTTTTTTGAAGTCATCCGTTATGTAATGAAGTTTGTTGGTACTGGGTACTAGGTGTAAATGAGCGTTGTAATTGCTATCTGTAATGGCCAATAAAATACAAGGGTAACTGTTGTCTTGGTTAAGTAGTTGAACGTCTTTCTCTATATATCATTAGCTGCTGTCCTCCAGTACAAAGAGGTGATGCAGTTCTATTGATGACATATTGTTGGTGTAAAATGAGTTGTCGGTAGCGGACACGATACATCCAGTGTCAAGTAGGGTCTTTACTTTGTTTCCATTCAGTAATACTTTTGTTCCTGTTGATCGTCCGAAATTACAGCTGATTGTTGTGTCTTATTACGCGTAGTAACCAAGTATCCGAATTATTTTACAAGGCTTCTGATGGCTCCTCTCAATAAGCTTCTTGTAATTTTAAATTTCTGTATTTGTTTCCTTGGTTAGTACAAGTGATATTTGTGTGTCCTTCTTGGGCATATCTTTAACAAACAATCTTCTCTTTGAGCTTGAAATTAAAGAGACTACAGATACATTCACTTCAGCTTTGTACTAAAATCTTTTGTTGTACATAGACCAAGATGGACGTTTCAAATCTAAGTTATATGACAAACGTGATGGTTTTAAACTTTGAAACTTCCCTTTTCCTAGCAGCAATATACCTACCTATCAAGGAGTGTACATTTCATTGTTGATTCTTTATCGTTGTCGAGCCTGTAGTTTATTTATTTATTTATTTATTTATTTATTTATTTTTTGAAAAGAGAAAAAAAACTCCTGGGTCAGGGATTTTTTCAGCCTTTGTTACTTTCATCCCTCACGAAATTCTATGGACAAAAAAATGACTTTTTTGAAAAAGTCCCAAATATCTTTTTCTGACGTTGTTTTCGAGATAAAGATATTAATACGGGCATCATACTTTTCTTATTACTTAATCACAAGGTACCAACGACGTACAAGTGCAAGACTTATTACGGTTGATACTTTAATTTTATGCATTTCAATATATCAACGGACAAGATTTTATTTGCATAATGAACATTTGTGGCATTTGCATTCTGTTTCATAGTGCATATTTTCATTTTGAAGTGAACCGAAATTTCCGTGCACCTTCCTCGGTCGAACTAAAAAAAAATGTAAGAAATAGATCGTGTCATTCACAACCAATATTCATCGGATCTCCTGTAGTTGGCGATCACAATTCTGGAATACCAGAATTGTTAACAATTCTGGAACAAAAATTTATTCCAGAATTGTTGTTCCAGAATTGTTAAAATTTTCAAATAATGCTAATTAAGTCAACAATTTAATCAAGGATTGTTGTTCCAGAATTGTTAGTTATGATTGTAATTCTATTTACATGATCAAAGACTATAGATGAAACAATTATTAAAGTATACCAATAATTAAAGATCAAAGGGTATATAATATACATAATTTAATTAGTAAAAGAGAGATCAATCAAACACTGGGATAATGTCTTTAATTGTCCAAAGCTGAAAAAAAAACCCTAAAAAATGTATAAATTTCAATCACCCCAACATTCTTCATCTCAAATCGAATCCTGCAACAAGTAACAGCACTGTTCCATCCTTTTCCAACTGCCATGCCTGTATTAGGCAGGGTTATTATTATTGTCATATAATTATAAATCCACCTGCAAGGACAACACAGTACTTGGCAGATCTCAAGACACAAACCATTAAAACTACAACAAAAAACAAAGACATCGCTTGCGACAAAATATGACTCGGCAAGGGCTGTCAAATATGCTGCCGATGTATATTCAGGCCATACGGTAAAATATAATGATGTAAAAGTCGAAAAAAAAATAAATAAAAGGAAAAGTTAAGGTTAAAATAAACTTAATTGAATACAAAATAAGAAATGAACAAATAAAAATAAATAAATAAATTATAATTAAACTTAATATCAAAGCTAACAATTTTAATGAAATGAAGTAGAAGTAGAATAAAAGATAATTCTTGGGAAATCAATTAGAATTACTCAATTTAAATATAGTAGACTAAAGAACCGTGTGACAGGACAAATTGACCTTAAGGTGGGACGTTACCAAATCACATGTTAAAATATTTTAATAATATTTTGTAGAAAAGAAGAACTCAATAAGGTGTATTGGAATGTGAAATCCAAAATTGGGGGTACCGTGCATTTTTTACCGATTTTCTGGCCTCAAGATGCAGAAAATGGAAGGAAAATAACAAAGACATATAGAAATATGCACAACATTTGGTGTCAAATTTTTGTTGGAATCCAAAATTCAATAACCAAAAACTATTTTTCCATGACCAAAAATTAATATAATATTCTTGAGCAAAAGCGCAATCTTTTGATACGCAGCTTTATAGGAGGTACCGTTCACTTAAGAGAAATATTAAAGCTCGAACACAAGCAAGACAGTAAAAAAGTGCCGTTTTTATGTTGACGTCGCGTCAAGATTAAGGGACGTTGTTGACGGTCACTGTTTACAACGTTTTTCTTGCAACTCGATCAAATAATTTTGCATAGTAGTGCTTTTAACACCAGCTGAAAAAGTGTGTTTTTGTAATATGCTTGACACTGTATTGGGTGTAATTTAACTTTGACATATATAACAATAAGCAAAATATTACAAAGAAAATCATTCATTTGGTATCCATTTGTTTCTTATATCAAAACATTTTGTCATAAAATTACCAAGAATCAGAGTTGGTATTACCAAGAATCAGAGTTGGCAAATGTTTATTTGTGAAGAGCAAAAAAAAGTGATTCCCTTGTAAGATTTTAAAAATTTGTGCAAAAAACTATCTATATATGAAATACTGGTAGTAAAACTAGCTGTTTGTTATACAATGGACAGCTAACAATAAAATGCCTTTCATCTTCAACTTCATTAAAAGTATTTGATATACAGTAGCGACATAATCTTTGTGATCTCTCAGTGTAAGTATAGCTGATAATTACTTGCTGAGTTTTAGAATTGTAAACATAAAACAGGTGAAGGAGAGGGTTTCATGTGCAAAATTTCCGTATTCAAAATCTGACGAGCCCTTAATCCTGGACACATTGTTTGAAAATTTTGATATCTCAATGAATCTAACTAAAGATTGCATATACTGAACATTACAAAATTCTGACATGTAAATGATCTTTTCCCCATTAAGATTTAGGTATTATCAAGTACAATGAAAATGTTATTTGTTCTATCGAAAATAATAATGAGTAAATAAATGAAATGAAAGTCAAAACGGTAAAATTTACTGAGAGGTTGAGTAAACCATTCTTTTGCAACCCGCTTTGCGGCAGATCCCGGCGGACTTCAATCAAGGAGCGGGACATTTGGTAGAGCACAGCCATCCCAGAGCATTGGATTCCCCGGTAGGAATAAATTCACTTTCGTCATGCATTTTCCATCTGTGTTACTTGGAATTGTTTGTTTCCTATCAAAACATTATCAAACATTCCAGTTTCGAGCGTATTTCATGGTATATATGTATTGTATGAAAACACATAATTTTGTTATAATGCAAATGTAAGTGTCTTTCAATTACGTTATGCTACAACCTCTTTTGCACCCGTTCCAACACCTTTTACTATGTGTATTCAGTAGTGTAGAGATATACATGTAAAAATGATATGATTGCTGACTATTTTGATCGTTTTCCTATCTATGAAAATGTTTCATAGGAGCGGGCCGATAGGAGCATAACAATTTGTAATTCTGATGAAAAACAATCTAAAGACCGGCAAATTAAAATCTGAGATCAATTTTGCCGAAATACCTCAACTTTCACTTAAATCACGGACAGAAATTAAAAATCACAATCGTATTTATGTAAAGTATTACAAAAAGACATTACATTTAGTTTACAGATGGTGTAGGCGATTAAACTTGATTTAAAGTGAAAACAATTTATATGTCAAACCAGTGTCGAATACACAAAACTAAATGTAAACAAGTTCACAGTTCACACTTGTTTGTTGTGAGTACGGTCTTATACTATTTCTTTTTGAAAAAATACATTTTGTTTTTTCAACCATTATTACACAGTTCAAATGTAACGAATGAATATCATTGACCACCTTTCACGTTTTAAGTTTGCAATTAATTCCGAACATATGCCTCTAATAATCGCTTTGCACTTTTTTGAAGAATAATAATACGGGCAGACCCGCGCTTTTGCGGTAGAAAAATCTGCCGCTCTTTTTTTTCAGGCCAACTCCTTGCTAATTTTTCAATTGACTGTTCCGTCTTGAAGTATCTATGATGTTGATCATGCAAATCTTCCCGCGGGAAATATGTTTTTTTCCTGTTTTTTTTTCTCTTTACCCTTTTCATTGTGTTCAAAAGACGCATTCTCCGTTGACCGCAAATTCTAATTATTTTAGACCCGAATATTATTTTCTAAACATCAATTATATATTGATAATTTGTCATTAGTTCCGAGGTTCTCACTTTGAATCTGCCTATTTACAATTCCTTGTAAAGGAATAATTTAAGTGGAAATTCTGGACGTCTAGAGAATACGTATATATAAAGGACCGATAACTCTTGACGTCCACGGGACGTCATTTGGTAACGTCCCACCTTAAGGTAAATACATGTAAATTGTAGAAAAAACTTTTATCCTTTTAAGTTAATTGAGATCTATTAAAGAATAAGCTTATGACAGATATTAGGAAATTTATCTGTAAAATGTAAATCTTAAAATAAACCTTCGGGAAGCTTTCTATTGTTAAAAAGAGGTTAAGAAGGAAATTGAAATTATTGAGTAAATTAAATTAAGCGTCTACCTTTATGGACAAACGGGTATAAATATCTGTGCTCGATTAGATTTGAAAGATCATTGATTTAACATATGTAATGAAAAAATAAATAGATAAAATAACTGAATAACTCAGTAAACCGGAAATAGATCGTATCCGAGTTGTGGTATCAGGATTTACTGGACCACTTTTCAACACGTCACAGTATAGAAAACGTTACGTCACAAAGCCTACAACGTCATTAAACTGGTCACATGGGGCGGACATGTTTGTGACGTAGGGCGGAAAACAACAACTGGTAAATCTCAATAATGGCCTATTGGGTTGCATCCTTAAGTAGTCGGGAACGTCGAGATGTTGCGTCATTCCGGAATAAGAGGATCTTAAAAACGGTGTATTTTTGTAGATCTGTAGTTTTCTTTTCTTTGTGTGGTTCTGTCGCTCCTTTCTTAAGCAACTTAAGTCTTCTTGAGATATGTTTGACTTTAGACCCTTTCACGATAACTGCGTTCCTGTGATTTTGAGTGGAAAATGAAAACAGTTCCAGCAAAAAATGACGTTGTAGAACAATTAATCAAGACGTCACACATATTATGACGTCGCATTTTACCCACTCAAATGCATTTGCCAGTTCTGCAATCAACAGAATGAATTTAGCAAAACCCAAAAGGGAGGTAATTTTTTGAAAAATCTCAAAGGGACAGAATGGTTCCCTGCTTGTGAAAACCAACCAAAATATAAATCATTTTTAATTAAAAGTTATGATAGTTTAACCTTTACTGCAGACGTTTAGTTGGCAACATAATAGATGATTTGCCAATTAATTAAGGTCCATGCAAGTTCTAGTCAAATTTTGTGTTTTTTTTTGGTCAAACCTTGAAAGGGAAATAACTCCTACCCGGACAAACAAACATTAAACATGCACACTTGTTTAAAAGTATGGTCTTCGTGCTTAACCATCCTGGACAAAGTAATTCCCTACACAATATTTCTGATATTCTGCGGTAAGTTAGCATATTTTTGATTTTTTAATCCTTTCCTACTCAATGAGAAGACAGTTCAAGTTAGTACAGTTGTTTTTTTGTTTACTTGAAACAAGTAGCACTTTAAGAATGGTAAGTGCTATTGGGGAATGGGTTTTGAATTATGTTGCTGGCTAAACGTCTGCTAAAGATTAAATTATCATAACGTTTAATTAAAAATGCTTTATTTTTTGGTTGGTTTTCACAAGCAGGGAACCATTCTGTCCCCTTGAGATTTTTCAAAAAGTTACCTCCCTTCTGGGTTTCACTGAATTCATTCTGTTGATCGCAGAACTGGCAAATGGTCTATTCAAAACCAAATCCAAAATAGCGCTTACCATTCTTTAAAGTGCTGCTTGTTTCAAGTAAAAAAATTAACGGCTGTACAAACTTCAACGATCTTCTCAGTGACTAAGAAAGTATTTAAAAAATAGAAAATGTGCCAACTTACTGCAGAATATCATAAATATTGAGTAGGGAATTACTTTGTCCAGTCTGGCTATACACGAAGACCATACTTCAAAACAAATGTGCATTTTTAATGTTTGTTTGTCCGGTGTAGGAGTTATTTCCCTTTAAAGGTCTGACAAAAAAAAAACACAAAATTTGACTAGAACTGCCAAGAACTCCTGTAATTGGCAAATCTTTATTGTCATAAACAAATGGATTGGATTACAGCCAATGCCTATACAAATCCTCTCCTTCGTACAAGATAGCTCATAGATATAAACATACATAATTTACATGATAATACCCACTCAAATGCATATGAGCGTATGTGCGAAATTCAGGACCGCACTGAGTTATAGATATATACATAAAATACCAATAAGGAAAAAAATGTACTTACAATGTAGAAAAAAAATTCCAAGATTTATAATGAAAAGAAAACAACAGTAGAAAATTTCTTAAATCAGTTTATTAATAAAAGATTAGAAAATGCTACGGAAAATTGGGGCCTTCCATTCCGCTTTTAGTTCGCCTATTAAATCATTTTGGTATTTGGGTAAACCGGTCTCAGAATTAAAAATAAAACGAAACTAATTTTTAATAGAATATTACAATAAAAAGTAGATTATCAATATAATTATTTATTATTTGTATTTAGGATAATGATTATATCAAATATCAAAAGATATTTGCTTTAAATACAATTATATTTCTTGAATTCGTTTTGTTGACTGGTTTCGTTGCTGTGGAGATAGCAAAATGGCGTCATAAATTCTCTTTGAAATTTGTATAACTAAACCAGCCTCGTAATCGGAGGATTGTTAGACAGAGATGTCGGACACGACATCTGTCAGGGTTGTCCCTAGTGGGAAAATATATCGACAGATGTTTGATGCACAGGTTTGCATCCCTCGTTTTAAAAAAGATGAATTTAAACTGTTTATACAGGCACTTGTCTTTCACTGTTTGTGAAAAATTTCTACAATATATTCCTTATATTGCTTCATGAGCAAATGTGGAATATATTTAAAATGACCCCCCCCCCCCCTGTCTTGTAATTGCATAACTTTTAGGTGTACAGAGCTGGCCGGTGATACTGCGCACCTAGGAAACAAGTTAACTCGTACCAATGTTAACTCGTAACACATTCAACTCATGCCATCGGGAACTCATACCATTTCAAACTCGTACCAAAATATTTATTATATATTCCTTTATCGATTCCGAGTTCGAGACTAAAGATATGTTAGTAATTTAGTGGATGTTGATGCTACTTTGGAAGATTTTGAATTGCTAGTACGTACATGTTGACCATGGTTTTAATATTGAGAACTTGACAAACCTAGAAATTTAGTTCCGATAAGTCGTTGCTAGCTGCCGTCTTGAACTTACACCTCAAGCTGTCAATCTTTCTTTAAAGAAATAATTATGATAGATGTAAGAAAACATTATAATCTAATTAAATACTAATTAAAACAAAGGACATATATTTACATGTAGAATATAAATATGCGTCCTTGTTAAAACATATGATTTTTTCCAAAGTTAAATTTTATTAGTAGTGTGGAAAAACCCTTGTCCAAGTTTGATATTGAAATAACCACATTGAAGTTGACAAGAGTTAACAATATAACGTGTAAAAAATGGTACGACTTTGATTTGGTACAAGTTAACAATGGTACGAGTTAAAAATGGTACGAGTTTGCATTGGTACGAGTTAGCAAATTTTGGTACAACTTAACATAGTACGAGTTAACAATGGTACGAGTTTGCATTGGTACGAGTTAGCAAATTTTGGTACAACTTAACATAGAACGAGTTAACAATGGTACGAGTTAACTATAAAACGCGCACCTAAAGCTTCAACACGGACCTGACTTTTTCTAAATACTTTTTAACACCAAAACGTTGGTGTAGAAAATAGTTCATTTATCAATGTTTTCATCGAATATATTAAATTGTTGAAAGGTTAACTCAGTTACACCTTAATTTCTATGAAAACACACTGACCCAATGATGTAAACAACCTGTCTGATGTCCGGTGATACTGCGCATGTCATAAAAAATAGGTTAAAACGTGGAGAAAACGAATGATTTCAGAATGATCTTTTGGTTTTCATCAGATATATTATTATGCTACAAAATAAATCAAAATCAGGATTTACTATAAATTCTACTTCAAATTATTGTATATTTTTATAAGAAGGGTAACATATTTTTAGCCTTGATTCGTAAAAAAAAATAAGTCAGTGCATCGTGACGTAATGCGCGGAAGAATTTTTTTTTTTTTGTTGACCTACAATTTGTCTCACTAACAGGTCAGTGTCACTTGTTACTGTTTACTCATTAAGAACGATATGATAGCGAAATTGACGGTGCGCAGTATTACCGGATGCGCAATAATCCGTGACTCGACTGTACTTATGATGTAGCTTGCAAAGAAAGTAGCAATGTCATAGTCAGGGGCAGGTTACTCTGTAATTGGATTCATATTTGTGTAATATGAATCCATTTTCCTACAATACTAGAACAACGATAAGTGAAAACTACTCAAACATCATCACAACATGAATGAACAGCCCAGTCTAGTGTTTATTGATGTTGCTACATGACATTGCATGAAGTTACCTTCAAACTCTGGTCTTGTGATTTTCATTTCAAACTGCTACTTGTAAAAATTTAAATGTTTACCACTTGATAAGTAAGTAAGCTTTATTTTAACTTGGCACAAATATTTTACATAATAACAAAGGTAATTCCAGCTCAATAGAGCTCTTTAACCGACTGCAGATATTTGTAAAACAAAACAACTAACATTTAAACAACATGGACATATAGCACATTGGTTAAAATGAAGCACACATGCAAAGCCAGGATAAAGTAAAATGCAATTACATAGACAGGTTGCACCTATACAATAAAAATCTATATATAGGTATCACAAACACACACACACATGAGATGTAAAGGATGCACATATCATTTTTAGACTCCCAACTATCAAATCATGATATATGTATCAAGCATACAAATAAATAAAACAACAAAATATACATAGATCAGACATGAAACTAATCACAGACACATAAACAATAAGCACACAAGAGGTCAAAACATACATATACATACAAAAGGCTAAGTAAAATATAAAGCACAAATAACAAGTAATAAGCAAAAGCAACAAACAGCAGCATGAATAGGTCTAGCTCCCTGACTGCATATATACCAATCCTACATGAACAGCAATGACATTTTTCTAAAAAGTACCAAGAAGATAATTTTTTTTTAAATGATTGAAAGAATAAAGATTCCTTGCCTCATTAGGCAAGGAATTCCAAATTTTTAAAGACAAAAAGTGCTAAAGCTATTCCTACCATACCTTGTTGTGCTTGGTCTTTGTAATTCAGCTGTGAGCATATGCCTAAAATTATATGAATTTTGTTTAAAAGATAAAATATCGTGAAGGAATTCAGGGATGGATTTATAGAATTTAGAGAATTTTGTTAATTTCTAATGCCATGGTTTTCAGTCTCCTAACTTTTAATGATGGTAAGCCAGATTTCTCTAAAAGTGTTTCATAAGAAGATGTACAATCATCTAATATAAACCATAGTGCCCTCTCTTGTATTTTTTCTATTTTTTTGTGTTTTGTTCTGTGCAGAAATGCCAAGTGAGAGGGCAATAACTCAAGTTTGATAGAGTAATAAATTGTCATTTTTGATGTTTTGTTAAGTAGAAGTCCTATTCTTCTCAGTACATTCAGTTGTCTTGCTGCTTTTTATCCCCGCACTTTCGAAGAAAGTTCGGGGATAATGTTATACCCTCCGTCTGTCCGTCCGTCCGTCTGTCCGTCCGTCCGTCCGTCCGTCCGTCACACTTTTCTTGTGACTCAAACTCNTCCTACATTTTATTTGTGTCATTCACTTTGTTTATTATGTTGTCTATAATCAGGTCACAGAGTGTGTATCCTTCGGATCTGGCACAGCGGGATTTTCGGTGTTGTTGCTTTGTTCTTTGATCTTTATATAACGTCTAAAAACAGCGACAAACTTGGAAATCTTATTTAATCCCAAGGATAAGCATGTAAATATGCTTATTCGGGTCTTGAAAAATAAATTATATGCGTCTGAAGTCAAAGCCCAACTGAGTTAAAGTCTTGGGATGTGATATTATCGAGAACATCTTTCACACATTTCATAGAGTAGAGTAGAGAAGACATTTAATATGGAAGTTTGGATTTTTTTTCCCTCCCGTCTGCTCCAGTGAGATCCATCAATCACGGGGATAAATGGTTAGGGAGAGGAAATTTACCAGCCAATCTCCAGTCGTGTACACCCTTCCGAGGAAGTTGTATTTCGGCAGCGGTTTTCCAATTTTTAGATCCGAGTTGCACTGACGAGATGTAAATTCATCGAAATAGGGCCGTATATGCAACAGTGAAATTCAAATGAAGTGTTGCGTGTCACTCAAATTGTAGTGGTCAAATTCCTCAGTGGAAAGATGTTCTCGATAATATCACATCCCAAGACTTTAACTCAGTTGGGTTTTGACTTCAGACGCATATATATATATATATATATATATATATATATATATATATATATATATTATGTTTGATTCTAAATATTATAGACAAAAATGTGGTACAGCAATGGGTTGCACCTACATATGCGAATTTAGTCATGGGATTTTTAGAAATCAAGTTGTATGAAAAAGTCCGAGAGAAATTCGGTAACCTATTTCACAACTTCGTCAAAAATACATGGAAAAGATTTTTAGACGACTGCTTTATCTTATGGAAATATTCTAGATCACAAATACAAGAATTTCATGACTTAATTAACAGTATTAACGAAAATATTAAATTTACAATGGAGTATAGCGAAAAAAGCTTACCATTTTTAGATATTCTTATTATCAAAGAAGACGGTACAATAAAAACTGATGTATATTATGAACCCAGGGACACGAAACAATACCTGTTATTCAACTCTTGCCACCCTAAACACACAAGGATTAACATTCCGTATAATATGACAAGACGACTTTGCACAATAATTTCGGACAGTGAAACTCGTGACAAAAGATTGGTGGAATTAAAATTTATACTATATGTCAGGAACTACCCTCCGTCAGTAGTGGGTACAGGAATATTAAAAGCCAAAGCCATTGGTATCCAAGAATTAAGAAAAGTATGATCCCGAAATGATGAAACAGATATAATTGCATACGTGTCTACACACAACCCTAGAAACCCAGAAATATTTAATACTATTTTTCAAAACAAACCGTTACTACAAAAAGATAGCAGAATGAAGCTTCTTTGCATAACACAAATTTCATTAAAAGTAAACGACAACCAAAATCAATAAATAAAATATTAACATCTGCAATTTCGAAACGGTAAATTCAAAAGCAACTGTTAGTAAGTGTAATAAACCAAGATGTGGTATATGTCATATTTTAATAGAAGGCGATACTTTTACTTTCAAAAAGGGACAGACATTTAAAGTGAAGAATGGATTTAACTGTACATCAGAAAATCTTCTATATGTAATTACATGTTGCGGATGTACAGAAAATTACAGACGGCACAACAGATCAAGAACGCATAAACAAAGACACATTCCTCATTAACAAATATAAACCTAAGCTAAATAAATGAAGCGCCGAAAACTGACATTTTAATTCCGCAAATTATAACGTTCAAATTTCTTAATATAGACAATACCCAAACGTTACTTTCACTTTCACTTTAATAGTATGACACTTTTATTGTATGACGGTTCGTCATTAGCAACCGTTTTAGTTTCCTTCCATGAATATCTGCATCGAACAGTGAAACCTGTAGGAGAAAGGAAAATGTGACATTTGTTGAATTCATTGTGATTTGTTTAATTATTATTTTTTAATTACAATTTTTTGACTTTTCCGAAAGATTATTATTCATATATTCTATTCCTGTATATATATCTATATAGAGAAAAAAACATTTGAAGATGCACAAAAACATTTAATGTAAAGTGCATCTTCAAATATTTTTTTCTCTATAAAGATTACTACGTGTGGATTCAACTGAACTTTTAACTATATATATATATATATATATATATATATATATATATATATATATATATATATACCAGCCAATTTCCATATACCAGCCAATCTCCAGTCTTGTACACCCTTTCGGGGGCCTAATATTTCGGCAGCGGTTTTCCAATTTTTAGATTCGAGTTACACTGATTCATCGAATTCATCGAAATGGGGCCTTTTATGCAACATTGAAATTCAAATGTAGTGTTGCGTGTCACTCAAATTGTGATGGTCAAATTCCTCAATGGAAAGACGTTCTCGATATTATCACATCCAAAATCTCTAACTCAGTTGGTCACTGACTTCAGACGCTTATAATTTATTTTTCAAGACCTGTATAAGCATATTTACATGCTTATCCTGAGGATTTAATAAGATTCCCAAGTTTGTCGCTGTTTTAAGACGTTATATATATATATATTGTCGGTACAGTTCTATCTCACAGCTTTATACACCATTCAGCTAAATTTTTGTTTTATTTCTTGAAACACTTTTTTATACACTTAATTTGAGATTTGAAAAAATAGCAATATACCATGATTGCAGTAAATCTACTTGTCTGTATCTCTTCGATACATATAAGAAACAAACATTTTAAAACACAAAACAATTAAGCATATGATAGAAACGAAACATATACAGTCTTTTTTCGAAGGATTTGAAAACGTTCGTATACCGGGATTGCAGTTCCGAAAAAAGCAAAACTAAGGACTCTTTTTAAAGACAACCGCAGTATAAGTAACCGTTTGTATTTGATAGCGTCATCCTTTCTTCTAATAATGTTTTATTATGCATTCAAGAAAGTGCTGACTGGACGTTTGTCTAATTTGCCTTATAATATCCATCTTTTATAACTAAAAGGTTAAAGAAGTTCACAATTACAGCCTTAGTTTCATAGAACTTTATAAATGGGTTCTATGCCATACTACAGTTTTAACAAAAATTCACAATTTACTTTGTGAAAACGTATAAAATGTTCATATTTTATACACCAGCTTCTAACCTCGTTAGGTATTATACTTTATTTATCCTGTATTTGTTTGTGTGAGTTGGTGTATCCGAAACAAATTTTGGCCTTATCTATATGGTAAAATGTACATGTTTAAAATTTTTCTCAAGATTTTTATGACCATGCCAAATTTTAGGATTCTATTTCATATTTGTGAGGCTTGTTTAGGGTATATTGGGATATGTGATATTTACGATTTCTTGCAATGGGATACGGGATATTTGAGACAAAATGGACTGGGATACGGGATATTTTAACCATGGGATATGGGATATTTTAGTAATTATTGGGATATCTTCAATTTTGAATATTCTAGTCCAGATTTACTGGGATATGGGATATTGGGATCCCCTAAACAAGCCTCATTTGTCAGCATACTGTTTCCTGTTAATCCGGTTATTTTAAGCAGCATTAAATACCAATATTTCGTCAAATTTTTCTTTGCATTTTTTTCTTCGTCATGGTAAATGATGAATGTTTGTCACAAGCTTTGTATGAGATTTGAAATGCTTTATTACACCTGTCTGGATACTACTTACTGTTTACTGTTTACTGACTCAATTTTGTGATATTTTGATAGCAATATATGTATTCTGATGGAATATTTATTCAATACGGGACTTTCGTGATATGAACTCTTATGTAATTGAAGGCGGAAATGATCGCCTTAAATACAAGTAGGCAAAAATGACTGGATACTTGATCTATTGTAATAAATATATACCACCTAATAATATTTTTGATATTGAGCGTACTTCTAATTCTAATTGACGAAAACATCTAACCTGAGGCGCTACAATAGATTAAAGGTCATGTTAGTTCAACAGTGTTAATAAGTGAATCTCTACCGATGTATTGCACCCCGTAGGAAGCTGTACAATGGGAATGAGGGGAATGAGCATTTGAATGGACGGTAGAGAGCTCAGGTAAGACTTTAAGCATGCAGACTAAATGACCTTTTCGCATATAACTTTTTGATTTACAATTTTTGAACAAACTATTTTTTATATTTCATATGCCTATAATTAAAAGAAAGCATTTGCATTACGGGCTTTTCAAAGAGTTCTTTCAAATCAAAAATAATTGCAATTTTCTTTTTTGAACCATATTTATGAGGGTAGGGAGCTCCGTTCAATTGGTAGTGAACCAGTATTTCATGTATTGAACAGAGGGTAGTGAATGTATTGAACGGAGGATTGCGAGCACGCAATACTGAATGAAAATCCATGAGCAATATTACTGACGATACAGTCGTTTAAATACTGAATATTTATGAAGGGGACCCTTTAGGGTCTTCCTGTCATGAAATCACGCATCTAAAGTAGTATGGCCATTTAGGCGTAAATTTTGTTCCTACATTAGGTCATTTAAAATTAGATGCTCAGATTTTGTCGAAAATCTAGAAAGATGGTCTCTTGTTACTAGTCCTGTTCCTCGAGATAGAATTAGTATGTGCCAGGCCTGTATGTATTCTGACATATTAGCAGTCGAGCATGGCTGTAAGCAGTCTTTTGTGTCAATTTAAGCTATTTTACAGTGTTGCGGAAGATGAAACTACTGGAAGGACACCGAGAACCCAAACTATTTTTTTTTGTTGCGAGTGTATACGCATTTGCCCTTCCGAATGACAGTTAGATTAGTTTGGTTCTTGGGGTTCTATGCAACGAATATTAACAATAACCAACAAAATCGCGAAAATCTGTCAAAACTGCATTCAAGTGGCAATTTCAATGACTGAATCTTTTATGTAAGGACAGCAATATAAACCCTGTCCTTGATAAACTTGAGTTTTCTATGTATCATGTGCGTTTTTGTCAAATGTACATTCACTCCATATCCTTTCATATTTTCCTATTTGATTATTTTGTTATAATAGTGTATATAATAGATCACCTGTTAAAAAGTTTTTGAGAAGATTTTTAAATGAATTCGTAAAATCGGTATATCGGTATGTTGAAGGAAATAATTTCACGGAAAAGTTCTCATACCTCTTTGTCAATTCACGTATTGTTTGTTGGTTTCTTGTTGCATTTAAATCACGTATTATGACTATTATTAGAGGTATAGTTCGCGAATCTAGCTTAAAAAACTGTTCACGGATCATAAGTTTACCCCTAAGTGTCACATGAGCGATATCAAAACATTATTAATGGAAAAGATATGCAATTCATTTAGATCATCACTATAATTCCTGGCATAAAATACATATCTATTAATACAAGGCCTTTTCCATATAAGCACGGCTATCATCCCGGGCGTCAGCCGAGGTCTGATGTGGGTCGAGGGATGATAACTCTGTGTATATGGAAAAGGCCATGTTCTAATCTGTTTAATATAAACTTTCAATTAGGAGTTATCGTCATATCCGTGCTGATATGGCCATTTCACAGGGCTGATATGGCAATTTCAGAAGGAAGCAGGCTAATATGGCTATATCAGACTGGGTATATTGATCGACTGTTAATTCATGCTATATTACATATGCAAAACAGAACATACCTTTGCTAATTATGTAACGAATTGATGAAAAATTCTGATATATAAAATAAACTTGTCTTGAAAGAGTATTGTTAACTACACATGGGATAACTGTATTCATCAAGACAGCGAGAAATGAGCGAGCTGTGTAGTTGAGGTTCCCAGCTAACACAAAAATGTTTTAAAAACATCTTTAAAATGTTTTGCAAAACATCATGTAAATATCGTGGAAAACGTTTTTAAAAATATCAAAATGTATGGCGGAAACTATATTGTATCAACATTTTCAAAAACATTTTCTGTAATACATCACTAAAATGTTTAGCAAGTGTTTAATAAAAACGTTCGACTTCAAACGTTCTAATAACATCCAAATAAACATTTCTAAAATGTTTTTCTGATGTTTCATGATAATGTTTATACAAGATATTAATATGATGTTTCAAAAATATCAGAAAATGTTTTGTGCTTGCTGGGTTATTTTCGCTGTATTTATATCGACAATGACCAGTTTATCGACAGCAATTATGTTATGAACAAACTACATATTTGAATACATATACTGATGTACTTACAAAGGAATAAATAAGTGCATATTGAATTGACACATGCACACAGCAATGAAGGAGGCAAAGCAGAATACAACTGAATTGACAAAAACGAACAGTAAAACTACCACAATACGGGACTTTCGAGATAGTAATTGAATCTCGTGTAATTGAAGGCGGAAACGACCACCTCGGATACCAGTAAGAAGGAATACTGGATTTCTAAACCTATTGAAAGAAATATATACCACATAAAAAACAGACTATTTATGAAATTGAAGTGCGTTTATAAATTTTCCCTTATGACAATTCTTTAAATAAACAAAAATACTTTCAACGATATCTTTGATCATTTTAAAGAAATCCTAGTAACGAAATATTTTACATAAAAATAAACAAATAAAAAAATGAAATTAAAAAAAAAGCAAATTCAACAAACTGTTAAACATAACCAACTGGTCCACCCATATTTTTGGCATATCAATGTTTACATTTGAAGTCATACAGTTATATACCACCCACATTATTATTGTATAGCAATATAATATTTACTTAGGCCTAAAAGCAACCAAAAGTTAGCTATCAATAAATTTTCACCTCATTGAATATATATTGCACTCGTAAGGTCGTGCAATATTAAATTCTTATATGGATAATATCCCTCAATATTCATACAATAATCCTGCAATAAAGTTGTTTTGTATAAAGTTGTTTTGTATATATTTCTCGCAGTCTTTATTTCTAAAAAATGTTAAGCATATTTAATACATACCGAGAGAAAATGGATTTGATATTTGTATTGGTTTGGATTTGCCTATTGCTGAGATTTGATTTCATACTGGAAGATAAAATTCGTGAGAAATGTACCATATCATCGTTTCCTTGAGTACGCTATATGTTATCGTTTGGCTCGCTACCCTCATTTCATATGCCTCACTACCTTTTAAACGGAGCTCGCTACCCTCCAGTTTTCCGTTCAAATACACTTTCGTTTTTTTATAAAGAAGAAATATATTATTAATTATGCACTTTTAAATCAGATATTCCCTTAAACATAGCCTTTTAACAAAATGTAAACTATGTTTCCGTTACATATTCCATCTTCGTCTGCAATGTTTTGATTTACCTGAGCTCTCTATCCTCCGTTCAAAAGCTCATCCCCTCATCTTCTATTGTACAGCTTCCTACGGGATGTATTGATGTAATGATTTTTTTTTTCGTAATAATAATAATTTTTTTCGTAATAATAATAATTTTTCCATAGGCAACAATAATAACATTTTTACAAGAACCCAAAATGACATCATATCAAGACAATTTAAAGAACTTTTTAATCTCATTTCAATAATAAGTGTGAAATGACCATTTCCTTTTCATGTTATACTAAGTCAAACAGGCCCACTGTGTTATCATTCTAAGTTTTACCGCCATTCATTGAAAATCAAGGAAATATTTTTTTTTTAATTCTAAACAATTGTAAAAAAAATCTTCCCTAACTAAATTAAATTTATCAGTTTCAGGATATCAAATGGCATAATTTTCTACAATATAAACCAATATAAACCAATTGTATTAATGAAGGAATATCATATGGTGTATTTAATAATGCTCTTAAACTTTTACAAGATAACCTTTCAGATAGAAAACGGTGCGTTATTTTGGGAAATTCTTATAGTAAATGGGAACAAATATATAAAGGGTATATTAGGCCTGTTTAGCATCTTTTTAAACGATATATTCTACTTCATAGAAGATACTTCACTTTATAACTATGCAAATGACAACACTCTTTCATATTCTGGCTATGACATAAATGAACTCAAAAGTAAATTGGAGAATGACAGTTTAAAGTTAATTGACTGGTTCACTTTTAATCAAATGAAAGCTAACACTGACAAATTCCAGGCCCTGGCAGTAGGGAAAAAACTTTTCATTTGGATTTTAATTTTTGACTTAAATAATAATTTAATTAAATGCGAAAATGAAGTTGAATTATTAGGAGTTTAACACTCATATTGCAAACATATGTAAAAAAGCCTCACGACAATTAAATATCTTAAAGCGGATGGGAATATTCTTAAGCAGATTAGGGCGTCTAACTATCTATCACTCTTTTATTTTATCAAATTTTAATTAATGCCCAGTAACATGGCATTTTTGTAGTGATCTTAATACTAAAAAGATGGAAAAAATCCAAGAAACCTTCAAAATTTTGAATAAACAATCACCTTTATATCTTCATGATTTAATTAAAATTAAAAAAAAATATTCTTTTAGGTACCAAAACACAGCCAAAATTCCAAATGTAAAGACAACAAGGTATGAACTAAATTCTTTTAAATATTTTGCTGCTCAAACTTGGAATGATTTACCGGAACACTTTCGATCAGAAACCTCTTTTCTTCAGTTCAAATTTTTTTTAAATTCTTGGAACGGTAAATCATGTCACTACTTTGCTTGCTTATCATAATAGTCTCTATTTTTAGTAATTATTCATTTTTTAGTTATTTGCATCATTTTTAGTTATTTGTTATTTTTATGTGTGATAGCTTTTGTTATTTTTTGCTGTGCTTGCTTTTAGTGCTTCATGAACATTTATGACGCTGACTTTATATGCTAATAACAATAACATTTATAATGTATGTGCTATGTGGTTTTTTTATTTGTGTGCTATGTCTTTGTAATGTATGTGCTATATGTTTGTAATGTATGTGCTATATATTATGTGATGTATATAATGCATGTGTTTGTAATGTATATAATGTATAGTCGATACAAAAGCTCACTAGAGCTTGTGTTGTATGTTTGTGATAATCGACTTGAAATAAAACTTTGAATTGAATAACAAGAAACACTTAAAACATTACATTACAATCACATGTCACAATCAACCAGGGAACAGCACAAGAAAAACAATAAAATGACAAAAGACAAACATAGATTACGATAGGAACTAAGGATAGCCAGACTTGGTACCGGCACTAGCAACAGCCAGCGGTAGGGTTAAACCGGTTTATAGGTACCCAAACCTCCCCTTTCTCTATCCCATTTCCCTACAGTATAAATACATACAAATAAAACCCAATACAGGTAGACCACTAACTCCAAGACCACAATCTTGAAGAGGAAAGAATAGACAAAACCTAATTTAGAAATATGAGCCGAAGAGTGCTCGCCGCTAAACTGGCGGCTAGCTCAAGGAGCCTAATCTGTTGGTAAAACACTGACGCACTACGGAATAATAATCAAATTCAAAAGTATATGCATTAAACAAAAGTATCATCATATCAAGAAAAGTTAAAGAACTTTTTAATCTTATTCCAGTAATAAGTGTGAAATGACCCTTTCCTTTTCATGTTATACTGAGTCAAACAGACGCACTGTGAAGTTTTATAACAGATATGAATATTTAATATCTAAATATGGCGTTACTCGCAAAGAGCTTATTACTAAGGGCATTTCTAATCCCCGTTTTTACGTTTATGTTGTTAAAAAATGCCAGAAACTAATTAAAAATCCAGAAAAGCAGGGACGTAACTGACATACTTTGCATAATAGGGGATATTAACAAGATACTCTGCTTGCATCCGTTAAATTAGATTTAAGATCTAGTGACCTGAAAATTTTACATACAAACTGGCCTCTCACTGATACTGCCGATGTCTACTGAAATATATGATGATTCTTGACTAAATCCTGTGGGAAGTTTTGAGTTTGATTTTTTCTTCCGTAGTGCGACAGTGTTTTACCAGCAGACTAGGCTCCTTTAGCTAGCCGGCAGATTAGCGGCGAGCATCCCTTGACGCATCTTTCAAAATTACGTATTGTCATATTCTCTCCTTTCAAGATTGTGGTCATGGAGTTAGTAGTCTAATAGGATCTTGTATAAGGTCAGATTAAAGATCGGGATGTCTTTCAAAAGTGTAATTTCGTCTTTTCTCGATTGGAGCGTCGCGAAACGAGAATAAAAGACGTAGAATTTCTTACACGAGTGAAAGATATCCCGATCTTTAATTTTGATCGTATGCAAGATCCTATTTCTTCTGTAAAAAGCGAAAAGAAACATCTGATAACTTTTACTGTTTGAACAACGTTGTCGCCATTTGAGTATTCTTTACATTGTGACGTCAGGTGTTTTATGACGTTAAGTCATTGTTACGATTGTTGTATCACAAAAATCAACACGTCTAGTTGGTCATTTACCGGTGTGAGATGAGGTCGCGTGCAACGATCTCACATGGGTCATCTCCCACTGTAAACCACCATTTACGGAAAATAACTGTATTGGGTTTTATTCGTATGTTTGCTATACTATAGGGAAACGGGACAGATAAAGGGGAGGTTTGGGTACCCATAAACCGGTTTAACCCTACCGCTGGCTTTTGCTAGTGCCGGTACCAAATCCGGCTGTCCTGAGTTCCTATCGTTGTTTGCGTTTGTCTTTTGTCTTATTTGTGTTTTTCCTGTGTAGTTCCCTAGCAGATTGTGGCATGTAATTGTAATTTTCAGCCATTGTAGGTGTTTCCTGTTGTCCGTTTTATTACATTCCACTGTGTTATCATTTTAAGTTTTACAGCCATTCAGTGAAAATCAAGGAAATATTTTTGAAAATTCTAAACATTTCTGAACTAAATTAAATTTCTCTTGTAAGTTTGGACAACATATTTACTCCCTTGTCTGAGGATATTAAATGGCATTATTTAGTTATTTGTTACCACTGGGTCGATACCTCTGCTGGTGGACTGTTAGTCCCCGAGGGTATTCATCAGCCCAGTAGTCAGTACTTCGGTGCCATCCCGAAAGCCGATTCTATTTGAAATTTTGCAATATCTAAATTTTTGTTAATTTTGTTGAAAACTAAGGAGTATCTCCCTCGTGCAAAACTCTGTCCTTAGCTGATTTTGGCTTTACATTTAGATCATATTGGTTATTTTCTCTATCAGTTTTTGAATATCTTTGATTTTATGGTCTTCCAAACGTTTAGATTTTATCTGCACTGATGAGACATTTGTTGTCGAGGTGCGCTTATGCAGAAAATGGATTCACAGTAACTTCGGTATTTAGTTATTTCTACTATATAAACCAATCATATGCATTAAACCTTTGGTCTTCACTGTGCATTTGAATGTAGGGTACACAAAATTTTGCACTGGTTCCCGCAAAGTAATTCGCACCGTGCTACCTATAGGTAATTGAAATTTTGTCACCAAATTTGCATTACCATGCAAAATTGCGGCATGCAGTTTTAGATGTGTCCAGGTGATAGGTGCTGAACGTTGACAGTGGATTTATCACTTGAGAGCATTGCCTCGCCGATTTCTTGTTGGTTTTTTTTATAATATGTGTAATAGAAATCATCCATGCATTTATGAAATATTCTTGAAGGAGTGAATAAAAAATTGAAATGTTCTCTTCTTTCCTCAAAATCAACTCTCGAATAATTATGTTCATCAAAATTAGACATTGACCTGCACATTTTTCATAATATAAAAAATGTGTTACAATATTTTTTCACTTATAAGTGTATATTTCACTGGAGAATTTTTATCGTATGAAATAAGACATTGCAATCTTTTCCTTTATTAATACGCCACTCTCCAAGGGCAAATACACCAAAATATGCCGAGTGCAGCATGATACGACCGCAGCATGTCGACCACTGAAATTTTAATAAGTGCAATTTAAAGTGAATGTGGACAAAATTAAGAGCTTGACACAGTATTTAGATAGACACAATAAGGAGATTGAAACAGTGATCAGCTGGACAAAAACTAGGGAACATAAAAATCAGCCCTTTTGATCCATGAAAGCGCGGAAACTGTAAGAGTTATGCTGGATCTGTTGACTTACTACTGACAGCTTACATCAAAATGAAATCAAAGGAAAAAATCCCATCAAAATCAGATTAGAAATAAGGATTTTATATATTTTGAAAAATTGCAATTTCAGCCCCTTTGAGTCCGATGAAAAAGAAAAGATTTTACGTATTTCAGAAAATTGCAATTTTAGCCCCTTTGACCCCTTAAATCTCAGAAACCGTAGGAGCTACGAAAAATCCGTTGACATACTGCTGAAAGCTTATATTAAGAGGAGTTTAAAGAAAAAAATCCCATCTATCGGATGGGAAACAAAAATATTAGGTTACCTGCACATTTGCAATTTTGGCCCTGTCTGGCCCTTATAGCTCCGAAATTAAACAAACTATCAAAAATCTAAAAGTTAAATGCTATTTAAATTGTTCATAAGGAATCCAATGTAAAACTGCATCAAAATCGGGCTAGAATTAAAAAATCAAATTTTTGAGATTGGCCCCTCCTGGACACCAATTATATCAGGAACCATACATGCCACTTGAAATATGCTGACATACTACTGATTGGAAATTTCTTCAGGATCACATTGAAAGAAACCCCATCAAAATCTGATAGAAAATAAAAATTCTACAGACAAATATGTAAAAACACCCAATTTTGCCCTTTTTGGTCCCTTTTTCAAAACGGGAGGAGCCACAAAATCCAAAACAACTGATAGCCTTCTTTTTGTGCCAAAGAACGTTGTGTTAAAATTTCGTAAGGATTGAGCCACTTGAATTTAAGTTATTGACTCAAAACAAAAGTGTCTACAGACGACGATGCGGACGACAACGACTACGACAACAACAACGACGACGACGACAACGACGGCAACACCATACCATTATGCGACCTCAAATTTTTTTGCGTCGTATAATAACATACATTCAACTGTGTAAAAGAATTTTAAGGACTGTCATAAATATGCCTACACTTTTTAGAAAACAGAATCCCACAAAAGCATCACCTTAGTTTTAATTCATCCCTCAACAACCAAACACCAATGGTCAAGTGCACAATAAAAACTGGATGTAGTTAAATATACAGTGAAGTTTAATAAGATCAGTTTTTTTTTTTATTTTGTTTTCATTTATCTCTTTTATTTTTTAGATGCACAAAAATTATTGTTGTAACAATTATAGGAGCAAATTATAGCGTTTTTTCTAAATTTATTTTACAAATTTGATTTAAGCAACGCAAAATATTGTAAAATCGATACTAATATTCAGTTTTCTTTAATAAATATTGTTCAAAATGAATACTGAAACAACAACCAAAAATCATATACCAAGAATACATGGCAATATAGAGATAACATGCAAGCAGAGAACGCAAACGGCGAAGACGAAACAAACACAACATAATACAAACGCCATAAAAAAAGTCTAAACGACAACAAAAAAGATCTTAGTAGCAAATATTTAAAAGTATTGTCAGAGCCTTACATACAACGACCTTTCGGGTCAGGTAAAAAGGGAGGATGCAATATCGAGTAATTTTTCAACCGTTCTAGAAATATAACGGTAAGTAATCTATATCTATGCACATATATAACAAAATACCGAAGTTGCTATTAATTTATTTTCTGCATATGCGCATTTCGACAACTTATGTCTCACCAGTGCAGATCAAACCAAAACATTTGGAAGTCCATTAACCCAAAAACGTATTAAAGCTGTTAGAGAACAATTAACCAAAAGGATCTAAATAGGAAAGCCAAAATAAAGCTAAGGACAGACCTATGCTTGAGGGAGATACTCCTTAGTTTAAACAAACTTTTCATGAGTATATTTTTAATTTCAGAACAAGTGGGAGGATTATGACAACGATTTAGAAGGCGAAATCGATGATGGCGTTGAGGAAACTGGACAGAAGTCCAACAACAGTGATAATCATATTCAAAGACGCATAGATGATTTTAGAAAAGTGGAAAAGTACTTACGTTCACAAATGAGAAGTCAAATATCGGATAGTACAATCGTGAGTGTAGATTAAAATATTGTTTTAAGTCGGTGATAAGCTTAATTGTATAAATAGTGAAGTGTTGTTTCAGCACCATATAGTAAGCAAAACTCTTATAGAATCTAATATGAAATCAAAAAAAAAATTGAAATATGTTTTTGTTTGGTTTATGCATTTTAAACATTTTTTGAAATTATGGATTTCCTTTGTTTGGGTTCTAGTGCTGGTGATGAGGAATAAATTCGAAATGGCCATACAGCTCATTAAGATTATTGCAGTTGGAGTTAACATATGTGTTATGGTCTCATGTTCATTTACTCCATATCCTTTCGTAAAATATTGAACATTTAACGCTTTTTGGAATCGCAGATTTATCGAAGAGCTTATATTGTTTTGTCTGTTTGTGTACAACTTTGTTCATCTTTATAATGGAGCTTGATATTAACCTGTGGTTTTCTAGGTGTAAGATGTTTCAATTGATACAAAAAAAATCTAGTGACCTTGACCTTGCCATGTAACCCCGTATTTACTCTGAATGGTATGTAATATGGCTGAAACATTTATTATATGTATTCCTGGTCTTTGAATCTTGTGATAATGACCATGTGAATATCCTTTCTTGTAAACGTAAAAACTCACAATAAAAAGTGATATGATTCTCATATTTTACATGTTTCTTTATGCCCCCGCCGCTAGGCGGTCGGGGGCATTAAGGTTTACCCTGATCCGTACGTCCGTCCGTACGTACGTACGTACGTACGTCCGTACGTCCATCTTTTTGGTTTATAACTTGAGTATCCTACATCGGATCAAAACCAAACTTGGTCATATGCTTACTTATCACCCAAGACAGAACCCTATCGATTTCCAGGTTGGTAACCCCAAGGTCAAGGTCACAGTTGCTAAAAATAGACTAAAATTTCAATAAAATTTTGGTTTCCGGATGATAACTTGAGTATACTATATCGGATCAAAATCAAACTTGGTCACATGCTTACTTATTACCTAAGACATAACCCTATTGATTTCCATGGTTGGTACCCCCAAGGTCAAAGTCAGAGTTGCTAAAAATAGACTAAAATTTCAATAAAATTTTGGTTTCCGGATGATAACTTGAGTATACTTCATAGGATCAAAACCAAACATAGTCACATGCTTGCTTATTACCCAAGACAGAACCCTATCGATTTCCGGGTTGGTACCCCCAAGGTCAAGGTCACAGTTGCTAGAAATAGACGAAAATTTCAAAAGCATTTTGGTTTCCGGATGATAACTAAATATACTACATCGGATCAAAAGCCAAGCTTGGTCACATTCTTACTTATCGCCGAAGACAGAACTCTATCAATTTCCGGGTTGATACCCCCAAGGTCAAGGTCACAGTTGCTAAAAATAGACTAAAATTTCAATAAAATTTTGGTTTCCGGATGATAACTTGAGTATACTACATAGGATCAAAACCAAACTTAGTCACATGCTTACTTATCACCAAAGACAGAAGCCTATCGATTTACGGGTTGGTACCCCAAAGGTCAAGGTCACAGTTGCTAAAAATAGACTAAACTTTCAATACAATTTTAGTTTCCGGATGATAACTTGAGTATACTACATCGGATCAAAACCAAACTTGGTCACATGCTTGCTTATCACCCAACACAAAAGCCTATTGATTTCCGGGATGGTACCGCCAAGGTCAAGGTCAGAGTTGCTAAAATAGATGAGTATTACATATAAGACTTGTTTCTCGGATTGTTTGTTGGAACTACACATTATATCAAACCAAACCAGTTCCAGTGTCTATTTATCACAGGAGAAAGATCCTTTATTATAATTATTTGATATATATATTATACATAGTTATGCCTTTAATAATTTAAGGGTTTCGATTGCAAGGAGGCGGGGGCATCCGTGTCCCATGGACACATTCTTCCTTTTTTTTTATTGTGTAAAGACCTGCAGATCGGTACTAAATATTTTAGCCCGTTTTCTCTTCTTTATGGCCAACTTTTCAAAAACTTTTACTATGGATATATTTCGTATGACATTAACATTAACTTTACACATCGGACAATGAATATCGAGATCACAAGAAGCCAGTAAATGTTAACATTCCCTTTACAAACTACAGTTTTCGTTTGAAGAGAAAGGAAAAATGTAGAGAAGCAGCATGTGCCATAGATTTTCTTTCGTTTTGTTTGAGGGTTAGAAAATGACAGTAACCAATCCGCCACTAATCTTTCAAAACAATGACTGCCCCCACTGATAGTGTGACGGGTATCGTTAGCAGGACAGGTCATGCTTACCCTTCCGGAGCACCTGATGAAGCTCTCAGTTTTCATAAGAGTTCACACTGTTGAACATAAGTTCATAATGTCGTCTTTTTATTTCCATGCATTGTTGCTGTCTCATGTCTTTTTTTTCTTTGTTTTTCTCTCTTGACATTTTTGCCATGTCTTTGGACATTGATTTTTGTGATAATCACTTGCCTAGTTCCTTCTGTATTCTACTGCCGTTGTTTCATGGCAAGATAGAGGCAACACAATTATAGATAACATGACAAAGATAAAATAAAATACTGAATTTGACAAGAACACTATTTTAAAAGTATCCTAAAGTACTAAACGTAAGGAGTTTTACGGACAATGGAAAATCTTTTTACCAAAGTCAACAATTTGCACTTTTAGTAAAAATCTACAGCAATGAAGTTCCTAAGTAACTAATTCACAGTTGTTTCTGTGTTTTGTTTTTTACTTAGCACATGCATATTTTGATATACATTAAAGTAAGTTTTTAAACAGTAGGAGGAACTTCAAGGACAAACCATGCACCATCTATGCAAACAAGCAATAACAATATGAACAGGGGTAAAAAAAAGTTCTCGGCGAAATAGTCATAAAATTGTTTATTTATTCACATCAAGAGTGTCATGCCTTTTAGGCTCGTCAATACTTACAACTTCATAAAAACAAACGACACAAATAAAATGGCACCGAGAGCGCGATAAAAGTACGGAGATTTATCTTTAACATAAACCTTTTTACACTTACGTGTCGTTAATTCAGATGTAAGAGTTGCCAGTCTGCTTGTTATTTGGATATCTGCTTTTCCCTTTCTAGAGTAAGCATTTCGCCAAAACAGATTTTAAAAAAAAACATATATTGGACGTCCAAACGTTTAGATTTAATCTGCACTGAAGAGACATAAGTTGTCTAAATGCGTATATGCAGAAAGTAAATTCACAGTAACTTCGGTATTTAGTTACATGTATATGCCTCACTGACAGTGTGACGGGTGCTATTGACAAAGCAGAACATGCTTTCCCTGGTGTCACCCTCGGTTTTATAAAAGTTCAAACTGTAAATGCCTTGATTTGGATGTTGCTTTTTTATTTCTGCGTTTTATAGCTGTCTAACGTCATTGTTGTTCTGTGTTCTCGTTTTAGCCATGTTTCTGGACTATCCTTTGTTCCTTTCGTATTCTACTGCCGGTTTTTTATCCCCTCGCCAAACGAAGTTGGGGAGGGGATATAGCGTTTGACCCGTTCGTCCGTTTTTCCATTCGTCCGTCCGTTCAAACTTAAGACCATATATCTTTTAAATAACAAGTCGTAGGTGGACAATGTTTTGTCCATATATGCATCTTGAAGAGTACTTGAGGTTGATAAATAGAATAGGTGGATTTGACCTACATTTCATGCATGAGTGACTTGGGTTAAAGTTTTTGTAAGAGTCCAGATCTGGGATACTACAACTTGTAGTGGAATAATATTATTTATGTAGATGCGTCTTATAAAGTTATGAAGCTCAAGATAAAAATAAAGCCTCTTTGACCTACATTTCATGCATGAGCGACTTAGGTTAAAGTTTTTGTAAGAGTCGAGATCTTGGATACTACAACTTGTAGGGAAATAATATTTTGTATGTAGATGATTGTGTCTTGTAAAGTTACGAAGCTCGAGATAAAAATTAGGTCATTTTGACCTACATTTCATGCATGAGTGACTTAGGTTAAAATTTTTGTAAGAGTCCAGATCTGGGATACTACAACTCGTAGAGGAATATATTTTATATGTAGATGCTTCTTGCAAAGTTACGAAGCTCCAGATAAAAATTATGTCACTTTGACCTACATTTCATGCATGAGTGACTTAGGTTAAAGTTTTTGTAAGAGTCCAGATCTAGGATACTACAACTTGTAGAGGAATAATATTTTGTTTATGTAGATGCGTCTTGTAAAGCTACGAAAGCTCCAGATAAATTAGGCCACTTTGACCTACATTTAATGCATGAGTGACTTAGGTTAATGTTTTTGTAAGAGTCCAGATCTCGGATACTACATTTTGTAGAGGAATGATATTTTATATGTAGATGCATCTTATAAAGTTTATAAGCTCCAGATAAACATTAGGTCACTTTGACCTACATTTCATGCATGAGTGACTTAACGTTTAAATTTGTGTTACAGCTTGGATTTTAGATACTACAACTCGTAGAAGAATAAAAGTTTGTATGTAGATGCATCTTGTAAAGTTACACAGCTCCAGATAAAAATTATGTCACTTTGATCTACATTAGTGACTTAGGTTTAAGTCTGTGTTACAGTTTGGATTTTGGATGCTACAACTTGTAGAAGATTAATCTTTCATCAGCAGATGCATATGCTTTAGGTATGAGGCTCCTGACTGAAATAAGGTCACTACATTTCTTGCATGACTATTTCAGATTTGAGTAAAAAGCCAGATCTTGAGTGGTACAACTTCCTTGGGTGCTTATAATACTAGGCAAACATTCAATAAACGGGCGAGGGGATTAGCTGTCGTTTCCGACTGCCCCTTCTCTTGTTTCGACTTAAATAAATCTTTCAACAAGAAATATTCGTGTGGTCGGTACTATGACATTGTAGTAACGTCATTAGCTCATTTTCAATATATCAAATAATCAATCAATGCAATATAAAGAATCCTTCATTTCTTAATGTCATATTGATTTTCAAATTTTTATTATGTGATTCCTCAAGTCACGTGTCGGTCCGTATGTCTTTCTGCCCTACCGTTGATTGGGCCGTCAATCGACCCCAAAGATATATGGTATTTTACCTACATCAGTTGTTAGCCACAAAACTCAGACTACAATCTTTTGAACGAATATGTTTTCCTCAAACTAGATGGAAAATTATTTACCATGTGCCTAGCTTAAATCAATAAGTTTTGAGTGGTTTTGTTGAATAGATTTAATTGTTGATATCATTCTCAACAAACAAAATGTATTATTTGGGGGTTTCAAACAATAACTTTATAAATTATAGACGTGTCTTTTTAGATCAAAACGTAGATTAGAACAATCCGACAAACAAAATTGTTCACATTTCTTTATTATACATAATTTGTAGTATCCTGATAAAAGGAACCATGGACATCGTTCAAAAGAGATTTAATTTCTAAAATATATTATTTTCATACATTTTCAATAGATACTAATTCTGTAAATATGCTTTTAAAATGAATGGCATACTATATGTAATGTTTGGTTGTTTTTATTGTTTTCTTTTATTATTGTTTTGTTGCGACTAGGTAAATTTAGAGTGAATGTTAAAACTTGCATTATTTGTAGATACCAGATGTAACGCTTGCCAATTATAAGGCAGATGAGTTAACGTTTTTATTTCTGAATAAAATTTACCGTGGAGACATAGCAGCTGTAAAAAGGTATTTATATTAAGAATAAGCCAAATAGACTTCAAACGTGTGGTTTAGAAATAAACTTTGTATTGTTTAGAACATAAAGGTTATTATCGAATTTGACCATCTGCGGACATATCCAACAATTTCTTCTTATTTTGTCCATTTCTTATATATTGAGGGCCCGAGTGGTTAAGGTAGTTCTTCTACCTGTACAACCACTGTAGTCTATCACCACTGCGGTGTGATTTGGCGCCCCGCTTTGTACATTACAAAAAAGGTGCACTCGACTTACAATCGTTAGTGAAAAGGTATGTCAGTTACCTGCCCAAGGTCGGTGGGTCTCTCCGTACTCCGGCTTCCTCCACCACTAAAACTGACCGTCACGAAATAGCTGAAATTCTGCTGAAAGTGATGTAAAACCCCATATCAATCAATCAATCAATCTTATATACTGAAAAACAAGAACTGAGGATTCCATATATAACAAGAAAAAGTGGGTCACCGATATTGTTTTAATGGAAATCGAGGACAAAATTAAATCATTATACCCCCGCTTGAAAAGTGGGGGTTTATAATGATGGGGTTGTCCGTCCGTCCGTCCGTCCATCCTTCCTTTTTTCTGTCCGCCCGTCCGTTACACCTGAGGGTATCCATCTCTTATCAGCAACTCCTCCTGAACCACTGAATAGGTTTTCACGAATCTTAAAAACGCAGTCTTTGTGACATAATGTAGATGTGCACGTCCTATTTCAGAATTTGTTTTAATTAATTTTTTGGGGTTTCCCATAGCGAAACATGTACTTTGCAATAACATTACAAGTGGGTACCCATCTCTTATCCGTTACTCCTCCTAAACCACTGAATAGATTCTCATGGAACTTTAACACAGTCTTTATGACATAGTGTAGATGTTCACCTCCTATTTCAGAATTTGATTTGATTGATTTTTGGGGTTTCCTGTTGCAAAACATGGACTTCGTCATTACATTACAAGGGCGTACCCATTTCTTATCCGCTACTCCTTCTGTAACGCTGAATAGATTTTGATGAAACTTAAACACAGTCTTTGGGACATAATGTAGATGTGCACCTTCTATTTCAGAATTTGATTTGATTGATTTTTTGGGGTTTCCCGTAGCAAGACATGGACTTTGCCATAACATTACAAGTGGGTACCCATCTCTTATCCACTACTCCTCCTGAACCGCTGAATAGATTTTGATGAAACTTAAAAACAAAGTCTTTGTGGGATAATGTAGATGTGCACCTCCTATTTCAGAATTTGATTTAATTGATTTTTGGGGTTTCCTGTTGCAAAACATGGACTTCGACATCACATTACAAGGGGGTACCCATCTCTAATTTGCTACTCCTCCTGAACCTCTGAGTAGATTTTCATGAAACTTTAACACGGTCTTTATGACATAATGCAGATGTGCACCTCCTATTCCAGAGATTGGTTTGATTTATTATTAAATGGGGGACTGGGGTATATATCAGTGAGCTTTGCTCAGTTTTTCTAGTTTTTCAGTGTTTTCATGGAAACCTGTTTTACTTTAGCAAAAATATTGAAAAATAATGTTCAAAGCTATCACTATAAAAGACATCAGAAAAAAAACTTGATGATTATAAAGGTTGACCGAATTTTTTTTTCTTTTCTTTTAGTAAGAGAAAGCATGTTTTACTCCTCTAAATCAGTGAATAAATAGGACATATTTCCGTTAAAATGGAGTAAAATGTCCCATTTCAGTTTTTTTTAATAGTTTAGAGACTTTTTATATCGTCCATTTCATGACATTTTGATATTGTAATTTGCCTGTCTCCTTATTGCACCCTTGATAAATGAGGTAACTCAGACGATGGGACTTTTTTCATTCTGTATATACTTTTTATACGACTGCAAAATTTTTGCGGTCGTATTATGGTATGGCGCTGGCGTCGGCGTCTGTGGACAGCATAACTTTAGCTCTAGTGAACGAATTGTTATCAAATTTTAGTATGATGTTTCTTGGCACATTCTTAAGCCCGGGTTTTAATTTTGGGTTTGTGGCCCCTCCCACTTTAGAAAAAGGGGTAAAATTAGGTATTTTCGTGTCTTTGGACAGCATAACTTTAGTTCCAGTGAACGGATCATTTTCAAATTTTAGTATTAGGTTTCATGCCTCAAGCTTAAACCCGGGTTCTAATTTCAGGTACGTAGCCTCGCCCGTTTCAGAAAGGGGACCAAAAAGAGGTAAAATTGGGTAATTTGTTATTATAAAGGTTGACCGATTTATTTTTATTTTTTTTTAAAGAGAATGCATGTCTTATTAACAGTAACTTCGGTATTTTGTTATTTACTCCTCTAAATCAGTGAATAAATAGTACATATTTCCGTTAAAATGGAGTAAAATGTCCCATTTCAGTTTTTTTTTAATATTTTAGAGACTTTTCATATCGTCCATTTCATGACATTTTGATGTTGCATAGTACTGAAAACGTACATTCAAAAACGGCAAAAATAATATAGATCACTGGGTTTGTTTGTGAGTAAAACAAAACAACATGATACTTTTCAAAATTTACCCTTCGACAACCCTTACAAAGTTCGTCAGAGAGAAAGTTATAAATTACCTTTTCTCAAAAATAATGAGAATTTCTTTCTGACGCTATTTTTGTCAGCGTCATATTTCGGGAAATACTAAAATCGTTTGCGCAAGAAATTATCTCCCCTGTAACCATTGGATATGCCCTTATACTGCAGTTTTTATTAGGCCTAGGCCTATGCTAAAAGAGAGTTTGTACGCATTTTTCTGATATGAATTCTTCCAACATATATTTTGAAGTTTCTCGATTCCATTGTTTTAACACATTGATTTGAATATCAGGGACAGATTCGGGACTTAAAATGGAGGGTGTTAATCTTGGTAATAAAGTAAAAATCTGCAAAGGTAGCGAGGCCTAAAATGTTTGGACTTTTTTCAATTTGAAATCTTGTAAATATTCTATGTACAATTCGTAATGATATGTCAAAATTGCAGATATACTGGTAGGCAAAAATGATTTCCTACAATGTTCTTTTTATGCCCCTGATAGCCCCTGAATACACAAGAACTCAAATGTCAGCTTAGGTGGACATATTTCTGATCTCTTCAAAGTCCGTTTAAAACAACTACGAAATATGACCCTATTTGTCTTTTCTGAAAAGAAATGCATACAATCTATCCTCATTTGAGATGTATTATTTTCGGATTGAATAAGATAAACATCTTCCACAAAAATGTATAAATGTTAAGCAGAATGCAGAAGACTCACTACTAATTGTCCGTTATTAATTTTTGGTTTGGAGACTTAATTCATAGACATTGTTGAAGTTCTCAAAAAGAACAACAATAAAAGCGTAGTTCCATTGCTTAATAGTTATGCCATGTATTTGTAGAAACTTTGTCTCATTCCATTTCCTTTCGTTGTTAACAACACGTTAATATTTTTCATTTTTCCTTTTGTACATTCACTAGAGTGATGATATAAGTGCAGAGATTTATTACACTTTAAGCTGTGGACATGTGTCCTTGTCCAAGGTAATTTGCCTGTCTCCTTATTGCACCCTTGATAAATGGGGTAACTCAGAAGATGTGACTTTTTTCATTCTGTATATACTTTTTATACGACCGCAAAATTTTTGCGGTCGTATTATGGTATGGCGCTGGCGTCGGCGTCGGCGTCTGTGGACAGCATAACTTTAGTTCTAGTGAACGAATTGTTATCAAATTTTAGTATGATGTTTCTTGGCACATTCTTAAGCCCGGGTTTAATTTTGGGTTTGTGGCCCCTCCCATTTTAGAAAAAGGGACCAAAAGGATTAAAATTAGGTATTTTCTTGTCTTTGGACGGCATAACTTTAGTTCCAGTGAACGAATAATTTTCAAATCTTAGTATTAGGTTTCATGCCTCAAGCTTAAACCCGGATTCTAATTCCAGGTTCGTAGCCTCGCCCGTTTCAGAAAGGGGACCAAAAAGAGGTAAAAATTGGGTAATTTGTGTCTGTGTACAGCATAACTTTGGTTCTAGTGAACGGATCACTTTCATTTTAGTATGATGCTTCTTGGCACATTCTTAAGAACCTTCTTTTTAATTCATGGCCCCACAGGTTTCAGAAAAAGGGCCAAAAAGAGGTAAAATTTGGCATTTTGGTGTCTGTGGACAGCATAACTTTGTTCTAGCGAACGAATCATTTTCAAACTTTAGTATGAGGTTTCTTGCCTCAAGTTTAAGCCTGCGTTTTAATTTCAAGTTTCTGGCCCCATCCGTTTTAGAAAAATGGGCCAAAAAGGAGTTAAGGTGTTTTCACAAATTTGAGTGTAGAATCTTTATTCTTTATCACATTTTGATGGGGTTTCTTTCAGTGTACTCATATAAGGATATTTCAAATCAGGTGTATGCCAAAATATTTCCTGTGCCATGTGCCGTTTATAAGGTGAATTGGGCCCAAAAAGGGCGAATTTAAAAAAAAATATTTTAAAATTTTTATTCGATTTTGATGCAGTTTCTCTCATCGTAAGCTTCCGTTAGTATTCAAGGGATTTGACATAGCTCTTACAATTTCCAAGCTAAAAGGGTTAAAGGGGCCAGAATTGCAATTTTTAGAAATACTAGTATGCGAAATCTTGATTTTTCATTAGATTTTGATGGGATTTTTTTTTTCTTTGGATTCCTCTCATTGTAAGCTTTCCTTAGTATTGCAATAGATTTTGCATCTTTTACGGTTTCCAAGCTATAATGGGTCAAAGTGGAAGAATTGCAATATTCAAAATTTATGAAATCTGTATTTTTCTTTGGATTTCTTTTGATGCAAGCTTTTAGTTGGTAGTCAGCAGATCCTTCTTAGCTCTTACCGTTTCCAATCAATAGGTGATTAATAGGGATAATTTTTATTTTCACTAGTTTGTATCTAGTTAGTGTGTCAAGGTTCTTATTGTGTCCTGCAAATTACTGTGTCCACATTCATTTTAATTTACACTTGTCCAAATTTCAGTGGTCGACTTGCTGTGGTCGTATCATGCTGCGCTCGGCGTAGCTCTTTATCAGATTTTATTATTCCATAAATGTTCTCTATGTCGGAAGAAACATTAATCCTCTAATTTGTCTTGTTAAAGTAGTTAAGGGAAGTAAAAAACAAAACGAGATATTTTATTATTTTTCTGTGATTGAATGTTTATTTCATTTACTTCAAAATTTAAGAAAAAAAATGGGTCACCGAACTCGTTTTTCCCTGAGAAGCTTCCGAAAATAGCAAAATTTTGACATTTTTAATTCAGTCTATAGGTAGAAAATGAAATTTTAGAATTTTTTGTGCGAATAAAACGATAGATTTTGGTGAAGATGTTGTATAAAATATGGTGAAGAATGAGAACAGGGGGTAACAGGAAACCATGGCTGAAAATAACAATTACATGCGAACTACACAGAAAACAAAATTGACAAAAGACAAACGTAGACAACGATAGGAACTCGGGAGAGCCGGATCTGCTACTGGCACTAGCAAAAGCCAGCAGTAGGGTTAAACCGGTTTATGGGTACCCAAACTTCCCCTTTATCGGTCCCGTTTTCCTATAGTATAAAAAACATACGAATAAAACAATACAGATAGACTACCAACTCCATGACCATAATCTGGACAGGAGAGAAAAAGACAATACGTTATTTTGAAAGATGGGTCAAGAGGTGTACGCCCCTAATCTGCCGGCTAACTAAAGTAGCCTAGTCTGCTGGTAGACCACTGTCGCACTAAAGGAATAATCAAACTCAAAATTTCCCGAAGGGTTTGGTAAAGAATCCTTATAAATTTCACTAGACATCGTCAGTATCAGTAAGAGGCCAGTATATGTGTAAAATTTTCAGGTCACTAGATCCGAAAGCTAATTTAATTGATGCAAGCTGAATATCTTGTCGATATCTCCTATTACGTAAAGAATGTCAGTTACGTCCAAGCTTTTCTCGAATTTTAATCAGTTTCTGGCATTTTGTAACACCATTTCTGTAAAACCTAGGATAAGAAATGCCCTTAGTAATAAGCTGCTTGGGAGTAACAGCATATTTAGATATCAAATGTGCATATCTATAACAAAACTTCTAAAATGTAATTCAACAACAAAATCCTTGATCCTGTTGTAACAGTTTGGCCGTGATAGTAATTTTGCGTCCATTAAAATCGTCAAAAGCAGAACAAACTTGTGCGAATCGTTCCAGTTGAGAAATACCCGTAGGATTGAGCTAGAGAAACGGCGTCATCAAGAAAAGGGAAATAAGTAATCTCTTTGGAAATAAGAAATAGGGATCATTGATGATTTTTTCCTTTATTATTCCTTAAGAATTATCTCCCCTTAAAGTATAAGTTTTTTTTTCAAAAAGTGACATATTTTGTAAGCTAGCAACATAAATAATGCTTACTGTGAAAGTACAATTGTTCGTGGGGTTCCAATTTTCGTTGATTTCGTGGTTAGCTTGAACCACGAAATTAAGTTCCCAACAAAATGCAATTGTTCCCTAGAGTTGTAATGCAAAGAATTCGAAACCACGAATTTAAATACCCACGAAATACTACTTTTTATGAAACCACGAAAATTGGTGTCCACGAATAAAAGTACTTTCACAGTATTTTATTTTTTATCTAATATTAATAAAGTACTCAAAATGCATTATCTTCCTTCTAGTGCAAAAAACGTAACAAATTTGGCAAATGCAAAGTATTACCATCCTAGTTAGATTTGTCAGTTTCTTGGACTTTTCTTGAATTCTGGTTCGGTTTGCCTTTTTTGTTTGCTAAGAAAACTTTTTTATGCCCTCGCGACGATAAGGCGGGGCATATTGTTTTTCCCCTGTCCGTCCGTCCTTCCGTCCGTCAGTCCGAGGGGGTACATGGTTTTTCCGCGCAACTCCTCCTACAGTTTTTACGCCAGAAAGTTTTTATTTTGCAGATCATTTGTACATATACTGAAGATGTGCATGTGATAAGATTTTGATTTTGGTGCATTTTTGTCAAAAATATATTGTTGGACTTAGTCATTTTTGGTGATTTTTCATGGAGGATACATAGTTTGTCCGCGCAACTCCTACAGTTTTTATGCTAGGAAGTTTTGATTTTGCAGATTATTTGTACCTATATTGAAGATGTGCATTTGGTAAGGATTTTGATTTTGGTTAATTTTTGTCAAAAATATATATATTGTTGGACTTCGTCATTTTTGGTGATTTTGTCTTAGAGGTTACATAGATTGTCCGTGCAACTCCTCCTACAGTTTTGATGCTAGGAAGTTTTTTATTTTGCAGATCATTTGTACCTATATTGAAGATATGCATGTGGTAATGATTTTGATTTTGGTTATTTTTTGTCAAAATTATACATTTTGAACTTTGTCATTTTTTTTTGGTGATTTAGTAATAGAGGGTACATAGTTTGTCCGCACAACTCCTCCTACAATTCTGATGTTAGGAAGTTTTTATTTTGCAGATCATTTGTACTTAAATTGAAGATGTGTATCTGGGAAGGATTTTGATTTTGATGCATTTTTGGAAAAAATTCACATTGTTGAACTTAGTCATTTATTGGGTGAATTATTAATAGAGGGTACACAAATTGTCCGTACAACTCCTCCTACAGTTTTCATGCTTTTATTTTGCAATTCATTTGTACCTATATTGAAGATATGCATGTGGAATGTATTTTGATTTTGGTTCTTTTTTTTCAAAAATATACATTGTTAAACTTTGAATTTTTTGGTGATTGAGTAATAGAGGGTACATAGTTTATCTGTGCAACTTAGAGTAACGTGTGTTTAGCGGAGGCATCATATGTGTCTTACAGACACAAATATTACTAAAAAATCCCAAATGATCCCCTAAAAATTGATTCAACCTTGCATGGGGGCATGTCATCCTCTAGTTATCTTTTGTTTTGCCTACAGGTCAAATGAAATAAAACTATATCCAAATGTACGTATAGTGATTGTAAATGATATTTGTATGATTTAAATGATAATGTTATGCAATTGTCTTAGATATTACATGAATGTCTTCCATTTGGAGCTTGACCTAAATTTTACGGTCTGCTTTCATCAATTTTTTGTAGTTATTTTCACATTAAATTACAAAAACAGGAAAACAGCAAACACCTACAATGGCCAAGAACTACAATCACATGCCACAATTTACAAGCAAACTGAACCAGAAAAACAATAATGAAAACAAGAGACAAACATAAATAACGATAGGAACTCGGGATAGCCGGACTTGGTACCGGCACCAGCAAAAGCCAGTGGTAGGGTTAAACCGGTTTATGGGTACCCAAACCTCCCCTTTCTCTATCCCGTTCTATTTGGTAGTTAAATGATATTGGGTATGTCAATTATTTTAATGGATAGGTCCATCACAGACAGGCGAATCGTATATTTAAGTCTACATTTGTTTATAAAAAACAAGATACCGAAGTTACTGTTAATTTATTTTCTGCATATGGGCATTTCGACAACTTATGTCTCATCAGTGCAGATAAAACCAAAACATTTGGAAGTCCATCCACCAAAAACGTGTAAAAGCTGATTGAGAACAAATAACCAAAAGGGTCTAAATAGAAAAGCCAAAGCTCAGCTAAGGACAGAGCTATGCATGAGGGAGATACTCCTTAGTTTTAAACAAAATTTTGTAAAATTTAGATATTGCAAGTTTCAATAAAATCGGTTTTCGGGTCAGCACCGAAATACATTAAATACATAAATACAAATTATTTCTTTTATATATTTCAGATATGTTGCATTCAACAGTTCAATTGTAAATCGCACAGATTACGACGGACGCACTGCTCTTCATTTAGCAGTTTCGGAAGGTCACTGTCATCTTGTGATATACCTTTTAAAAGATTTAAAGGTGGACACTGAGACTAAAGACAGGTAATTATTCTTTGTTTGATAAAAGTAAGTATTTGATAATTCTGCATTTTTAGTTTTTTTTTAGTAAACATGGGTTTCTTTTATCTAATCTAAAAATAATAACATAAATCAAGTTATAAGTTATAACTTTATCCCGGCTACCCCGAGTTCCTATCGTTATTTTTGTTTATCTCTTGTCTTCATATTATTGTTTTTTCTGGTGCAGTTTGTTGTGAATTGTGGCATATGATTGTAGTTTTCTTCCATTGTAGGTGTTTACTGTTATCTTGTTTTCGTAATAAGTCATTAGTCATGCATCATAATATGATATGAAGTACAAAAATAACATTGTTTGATTATTCTGGTGTTCTGAATTCGCCTAAATTTTTGGCTTATTTTCATTTACCTAACGCTCTTCATTTTTGTCCGACAAGCGACTTCTAGAAACAACGGCAGTAGAATATCGCAGGAACAAAGAGTGGTATTTAAAAAATGAATAACAAAGACATGGACAAAACGAGAACACAGAAAACAATGGCGTTAGACAGATACAAAACACAAAAATTAAAACGCAACATTCATAACAGAAGCACTCGCAATGTGAACTGTAAAGTACTATGAAGATAAGAGTGACATCAAGTGCTCCTGAAGGGTAAGCATGTCGGTAAAATAGAAAATAGTCGGTAAAGTTTCTGATAGCGCCATAAATGTCACTAAAGGAATATTTTGATGGGAAATGTTGTTTCCTTGTTTGATTTCACTGTTGCCATTTTTAATACACGACTTTCATTCGTTTTATTTTCTGATTTTGATTGTTTCTGTAAAGATACCACACTTATTGTCAAAGTCAATATAATAAAGTAACTTCCCATCTTTAACCAAAACAACAGAAGTAGAATACCGAAGGAAGAAATCACAATATTACATAAATCAAAGCCCAGAGAAAAGTTAAAAGCGAGAAAATCAGAAGACAAAAAGCTAAAGACACAACACACCCACAAAACACACAACGCCACAAATACAACACTTAAAACGAAAGTGCACACAGTGTGAACTCTAAAAACAGAGTGACAACAGGGGCTCTGGAATGGTAAGCTTGTCCTTCTCTGTATACAACACCCTTCACACTATCAGTAGGTCAACCAAAGGTATAGTCAATATCGGTAATGTCGAATCCGGGAAGACGTGAATCTAGCTGAAAATGTATGTTCTCATTCGTGAAACCGAGATTTCATATCTTTCTATCTATTATGTCGTGAAAGTAACAAAGGCTGAACAAATCCCTGACTAAGCAGCTTATGGGACAGTGTTTTTGCTCTAACTAAAAAGTCACTGTATAAACTGCATGCCCGACAGTAACGAATCAACTGTAAAATGTACACTCCATAGGTTGGAGAGGTAGGTATATTGCTGCTCAGAAAGGGAAAGTTCACAATTGGGAAGTTAAAATCATCACGTTTGTCATACAGCTTAGATTTCAAACGTCCATTTTCGTCAATGTAAATTAAAAGATCTAAATACGAAGCTGAAGTAGGTGTATCGGTAGTCTCTTTAATTTCAAGCTCATTGGGATAGATCTGGTGTAAATATTCCTTGAATTTTGGATTATTAAGAGAAAGTACATCGTCTATGTAGCGGAAGCTGAAATTAAAGGACTGGGCTAAATGTTTTTGTTTTTTTTTCTGTGTAAGCCCTTGTAAAAACTTCGCCTCATACGAAAAAAGGAAGAGATCAGCTAAAAGTGGCGCGCAGTTAGTTCCCATGGGAATCCCGATAGTCTGTTGAATAACACGGCCTCCAAATTCGACAAAAATATTATCTATTAAAAATTCCAACATCTTGATTACGTCATTCTCAGTGTACTTCTTGTTTGACGTAGTGTGGTTCTTTACAAAATATGTTTTGTCTTTCCCTACTACTAAATAAGTGTATCTGCGTTCTCCGTTTTTAGTGCAGAAACATTGATGTTTCAAATCAGAAATTACTGTGTGGCAGGGTAGTATAAAGAGTAGAAAAATCAATGGTTTATATGCTGTGGCAATGGGTAAGACTGCTAGAGGATAGCTGTTCGAGAAGATCTTTAGAATTTTTTAGAATCCACATCTGATTGAAGTAATGAAAGTAACAAAAGCTGAACATATCCCTGATTTAGCATTTTCTGTGATAGTACATTATGCTGTTTTCACAAAGTCACTGTATGACCTACAAGCTCTACAGTAACGAATCAACTGTGAAATTATACTCCATACGCTAGGGAGATGAATTTAGGTTCTACATATGCGCATTTCGACAACTTATGTCACTTCAGTGCAGAAAAAAATCAAAACATTTTAAAATTCGTAAACCGAAATATGTGTTTAGCCTGATAGAGAGCAAATTACCAATAAGATCTAAATAGAAAACCTAAAATCAGCGAGAGACAGAGCTATGCAAGAGGGAGATACTCCTTAGTTTTGAACAAAATTTTCTTAACTTTGATATTGGAAGTTTTCAAATGAAATCTGTTTTCGGGCCAGCACCGAAGTACTGGCTACTGGGTTGGTGAATACCCTTGGGGAGTAACAGTCCACCAGCAGAGGCATCGGTCCAGTGGTAATGAATAACAAAATACCGAAGTTACTGTGAATTTAGGTTCTGCATATTTTGTAAGAAAGGGAAACTTCACAATTAGGTTTTCAAAATCATTATGCTTGTCATACAGCCTAGATTTCAGACATCCAAACGTACAAATAGACGTCAAGACCTCAACGTTCAGATGTGCAGACGTCCAATTAAATTCATTCATGGTCCAAATAGACGTCCAGACGTCTAAATCAATTCATTTATGGTCGATGGTTGATGCACCATTAAATGTGTGATGTAATTGTTCCTGAACATTTGGTGAACTATCAATGGATTTTTGTCCAGCAACGTTTTGTTATATAACGTTTCAGCCAAAAAAAGTTGTACGCTTTTGAAAACATTACCGGAGATGCCTTCATTTCTGAAAAGGCGAAAATTCTTTATTTGAAATTTTGAAGCCGACAAAGGCATAATACTTGTACAAATTCCTAGTCAAATGACAGGAACGGAAGAATACCCTTGTTGTTGCTTTTCAAACGATTCACCATTTCTATATCAAATGTAAATTACAGAGTAGATAAATATTTGGCATACTCAAAACATGAGTACATATACGTGTTTTCTTTACAGGTGGGGAAACACGCCAATTATGGATGCCAAGGACAACAAAAACGGAAAGATGGTAGAACTGATAAAAAAATACAGAAATTATAATAATGATAAATAATAGAGAATTTTAAATGCAGTATTTTTTTTGTAAATAATTGGGAATATCACAATTAGAATATCCTGACAGTTACTTTAACTTGGAATACACACGAAGTATCAAATAAAATGAAGTTACTCTTGAACCCAGATGATCTACATTCAAAAAAAGCTTTGATTTTGTATAAATATCTTAGAAATGTAGAACAGCATACAATATTTTCAATGTTTATACTTCCATTTTAAAGTATTTAAAGCTAAAAATTGATGCTGCGCTGCTTTTCAGAAAAATTTGCGATTTATGATCATAGTTTATTACACTCTAAGTTATGATTTTGTCTAAGTTGCTTCAGCTGATAAATTCGTAAAAGGTATTACTTTCAAAAATAGTACCAAACCATTATATTATTGACTTTTGTATTGCCCTAGACAGTATACTTTTATTTCCAGGAGACCTTCATTAGTTTTTTGCTAAAAAATGTCATTTTTACATCTCATTCCACGTCTGTATTTACTAATGCATTTTTCGACCAAAGTAAATTATAAGAGGATTGGGAAACATGTCAGTGTAATTTATATTTGCTGACAATTTGCACTACATATCTTTTACAGTTCGGTTTATCTGTTTATTACGAAAGCCTAGAGAGGACTTCTTTATTCTTAAAATGATACTTAATTCTTAATACATGTACCCAATTTTTATTTCTTAATACTAATCACTTAATTATTTTTTTCTTAATACCAAATTAATATTTCTTTTAGTAAATCATAATTTTATTGTAATATTCAAAAGATGTCGATCATATTTTAGTGAAACATGCATTAAAAAGTTCACAGACATATCACAATGGAAATCCCGACTTCCTGCTTGTATTTTGTACTATTTTCAATTCTAATCGGATTTGAATAAGTAGATAGTATTTAAAGAAAACAAACACTGCTCAGATTGCTCCTGCCTCCCATCCAGATCCTTCTGGTTCTCAATGAAAAAATTGGCATAGACATCCATATCGTAATTGTCAAATACCATATTTTTATTAAATCTATGCATATCACCTTTTCTCTCTAAGGTGACATACTTGTCCTGTCGATATGCCATGATTTATCTTTTATCTCCGGTCGCCTCGGGTATTTAGATTTTGTTGGCCAAGCTGTTTTTGGTCTTGAGAAAGGGGAGTAGCAGAAATGCCAAATTCCAGCTATTAGTATTAAAATAAAAGAAATAAGAATAAGTATAAATAACTATGATACAATAATTAGGTATTAAGAAATTAAAATTTATTATTAAAAAATCAGAAATAAGAATCAAGTATTTCGTTAATTTATTATTAAGAAATCAGAAATAAGAATCAAGTATTTAGAAACAAGAAATAAGAATTAGAATTAAGCAATAAGAATTAAGAATTGAGAGTTTAGCATTAAGAATTAAGAGATAAGAAATAAGAATTGAGAAATAAGAATTGAGAGATAAGAAATAAGAATTGAGTATTATGAATTATGAATTTAGAAATTAAGTATCAAGAATTAAAAAATAAGTGTAAGAATTAAGAATGGAGTATTAAGATTTAAATACTAACAATGAAGAATGAAGTATGAAGAATATTAAGAATTAAGATCTATTAAAGGTTTATTTATATATATATATATATCTTTTTTTTTCGTTATTTTTTTTATACGACCGCAAAAAATTTGAGGTCGTATAATGGTATGGCGCTGTCGTCGTCGTCGTCGTCGTTGTCGTCGTCGTCGTCGTCGTTGTCGTCGTTGTCGTCCTGCGTCGTCGTCGTCATCTGTAGACACTTGTTTTTTGTCAATAACTTAAGTTCAAGTTGACCAATCCTTATGAAATTTTAACAGAGTGTTCCTTGGCACAAAAGAAAGGCTTGGGTTGGTTTTGGTTATTTTTGCCCTTCCTGTTTTTAAAAAAGGGCCAAAAAGGCAAAATTGGGTGTTTTCACATATTTGGCTGTAGAATATTTATTATTTATTTGATTTTTATGGGGTTTCTTTCACTGTGTTCATAATTAAATATCCTATCAGTAGTACGCCAACGGATTTTACGTGGCATGTACCGTTCACGAAATAAATGGGACCCAAAAGGGGCGATTTTCAAAAAATTTCATTTTATTTATTTTTAGTCTGATTTTGATGCAGTTTTTTGTAAAGGATTCATTTTGAAAATAAATATAGAGCTGTACCATTGGATTTTTGACAACATGTTTCTTCTTCGAGCTATGGGGGGGGGCGAAGGGGGATAAATTTGCAGATTACCTGAAATTTTCATTTTTTATTGGATTTCGATGGGATTTTTTTCTTTGGATTTCTCTTGATATAAGCTTTCAGTATGTCAATGGATTTGGCGTAGCTCTTACCGTTTCCAGGCAACAAGGGTCAAAAGGGCTGAAATTGCAATTTTCAGAACATGTAAAATCTTATACTTTTGTGTTGGATTTTAATGGAGTTCCTTTCTTCGGATTTCTCTTATCATATAGTTAAAGTAATATTTTGACCAATTTTACATATCTCTTACCATTTCAGGTTTATAGAAGGAATTATAAGGGCTAATTTTTATTTTCCTTAGTTTGTGTTTTCTTTGAATTCATCTTGATATAATCTGTCAGTGGTTTTATGTTCCCTAGTTATGTCTAGCTAACTACTGTGTCAAGCTCCTTATTGTATCGATCTATTTACTGTGTCAAGCTCTTATCTGGGTCCACATTTACTTTAAATCACACTTGTTCAAATTTCAGTGGTAGACATGCTGCGGTCGTATCATGCTGCGCTCGGAGTAGCCCTTTATTTTTTTCTGTTTTTGTTTTGTTTTGTTTCGTTTTGTTTTTGTTTTTGTTTTTTAGCTCACCTGGCCTTAAAGGCAATGTGAGCTTTTGCCATCACTTTGCGTCCGTCGTCTGTCATCCGTTGTCCGTCTGTCGTCCGTCCGTCAACAATTTCAAAAATCTTCTCCTCTGAAACCGCTGGGCACATTGTAACCAATCTTGCCAAAATCATCACCACTTTCAAAATTGTGTTCGATTAGTCCGAAGACTAAATAACATGGCTGCTGTTGCTAAAAATAGAACATAGGGGTAAATTGCAATTTTTGCCCAATAACTCAAAAACTGTTTTAGATATCAAAAATCTGACATAGGGTAAAAATGATCAGCATGATGAGATCTACCTACCGTGCATTGTTTAAGAAAATCTGAAACCCATCTTGGAGTTATCGCCCTTTTTCCGTAAAATTTTCACATTTTTTGCATTTTTTATTTTTTATTTAAAAAAGTGTAACAGATAGAGGTCAAGTGTAAATTGCAAAAATGTTCAACATATCAAGAACTACCCTCCCTGAAATTTTGAACAAAATCCAAAAACCCTTGTAGGAGATATTGCCCTTTTTTCTCAGAATTTTTAAAATTTTCGTTTTTTTCCTCTTTTATTTCCAAAACTATAGAAGATGATGGTTAAGTGTAAATTGATGAAATGTTTTCCATGCTGTTGCGACTTCAAAACTGGTGTTGAAAATTGTTCGTTGATCGCCGTTTTCAAAATGGCCGCCAAAAAAGGCGGGAAAATTCAACATTGACCGATTTCAATAAAATTTGGTTTCCAAATAGGTATTGATGTCGCAACTTCAAAACTGATGTTAAAAATTGTTCGTTGACTGCCATTTTCAAAATGGCCACCAAAAAAGGCGGAAAAATTTTACATTGTGCAATTTCAATAAGATTTGGTATCCAAATAGATATTGATGTTGCGATTTCAAAACAGATGTTGAAATTGTTCTTTGACATCCATTTTCAAACTGGCCGCCAAAGAAGGACAGAAAAATTCAACATTGTCTGGTTTCAATGAAATTTGGTTTCCAAATAGGTATTGATGTCGCAACTTCAAAACCCATGCTAAAAATTGTTCGTTGACCGCCATTTTCAAAATGGCTGCCAAAAAGGGCGGGAAAATGCAGTATTGTCCGATTCCAATGAAATTTGGTTTCCAAATAGGTATTGATGTCGCAACTTCAAAACTGATGTTAAAAATTGTTTGTTGACCGCCATTTCAAAAATGGCCACCAAAAAAGGCGGGAAAATTCAACTTTGTCCGATTTCAACATTCAACATTTTCTGATTTCAATTAAATTGGTTTCCAAACAGATATTGATGTTGCGACTACAAAACAGGTGTTGAAAATTGTTTGTTGAGTGCCATTTTCAAATGGCTGCCAAAAAGGCGAGAAAATTCAACATTTTCCTATTTCAATGACATTTGGTTTCCAAATAGATATTGATGTCGTAACTTAAAAATATGGGGTTAGAAATTGTCGTTGACCGTCATTTACAAAATGATGTCTCAACTTCAAAACTGGTGTCGAAAGTGGTCCTTAGCAATAACGTTTTTTATCAAAAAAGCACAACAAAGAAATATAGTAAAACATGATCAGACTTTAAATACAGATCAAGATATTGTTTGCATACAAGCTACCGAAGTTGGAGAGACTGAAGTTCAACTGTATAACTTACAATGTTAGCTTGACTGTGGCAAATGAAAGCCAGGTGAGCGATACAGGCTCCTGGGAGCCTCTGGTTGTTTTTTTGTTTTGTTTTGTTTTTTTTTTGTTTTTTTTTGTTTTTTTTTTTTTTTTTTTTTTTTTTTTTTTTACAAGATTTAATAATGTAGGGCGATAGATCTGTGCAGTGTTATATATCAGTGCAAATTTCATTTTGTTAGAGGATAATATAAAACGTCTCAAACAAACATTTGTTACCACTCTGTCCCGAAAGGTATTCACGGATCCAGTAGTCAGTACTAAGCCGAATCTATTTGAAACTTACAATATCTAAATTTTTGTTAATTTTGCTAAACATTAAGGAGTATCTCCCTCGTGCAAAGCTCTGTCCTTAGCTGATTTTGGCTTGACATTAAGATTATATTGGGTACATGTATTTGTTCTCTATCAGTTTTTTGATACTTTGAGTTTGTGGTCTTCCAAACGTTTAGATTTTATGTGCACTAAAGAGACATAAGTTTCGAAAGGCGCATATGCAGAAAATAAATTTACATCAACTTCAGTATTTAGTTATTTGCTGATAATGTTATCTATTATCCAGTATAATAAGTTGTGATTGAACCTGAATATTACGTCTATTATTTCGATTAAGTAGAATGATAGTTATTTAGATTTTACTGATTCAGAATGAAATGAAAAAGTCACATTTTACCTTCTAGGTCAAAGTTGATTTTCCACTTCAGAATTTACCCTTTGAATATAGAATATGTATTTTACAACTACTTCGGTATTTTGTAATTTATTACCACTGAAACGAAGCCTATGCGAGTGGATTGTTAGTACCAGATGTTATTTACCGACCCAGTAGTACTTCGTCTTATTGTGTCGCCTGAACCTAGTGCAGGATCGACACTCAGGGATCACTATCCTTCTTCTTGCGTCCGTCCGTCTGTTTGTATGTCTGTCTGTCTGTCTGTATGGCTCCAAAATTTTTACCACTATCCGCAACTCCTTCTTAACCACTGTGTTCTGTCCGACGAAACTGGAAGGAATGCTTCAGCATATATTGTAGATGTGTACCATTCATTTAGTTTTTCTTTATTTATGTTTTTCCAGATTTTGAAGCTATTTTTGGACTTTGTCATTTTAGCTTAATGGAGTCAAATGGTACACCTTCATTATCCGCAACTGTTCCTAGAGTGCTTGGTACTTTCCAACCAAACTTCCAAGAATGCTACAATATATATTGCAGATGTACACCATGCATTTTGTTTTTGATTTCTTTTGATTTTTGAGTTTTTCTAGCTATCTTTGGACTTTGTCATTTTAGCGTATTGGAGTCATAGGGTATACCTACAATATCCGCAACTCCTCCTAGACTGCTTGGTTCTTTCCAGGCAAACTTGCAAGAATGCTTCAATATATATTGCAGATGTGCATCACGGATTTTGTTTTTCATTTATTTCTATTTTTTCAGATTTTCTAGCTTTCTTTGGACTTTGTCATTTTAGCTTAGTTGGAGTCATAGGGTATATTGTAAGCGTACTTTCTTTCCGACGTGCAGAATTTCCGGGTTTATATCGAACCTTCTACATTTCTACCTTGGTGTTTATTCTGTCAGTCAGTACTCCCTTGTGATTAGTTTATCAGATGTTGTCAATATTCTACCCTAGCGCAATTTATTCAAAAGAAAAGAAAACACTGCCGGAATAAATCCCTTGTTACAACACCTCCATATCCTTAACTCCCCTTATACCGCTTCGTACTTTCAGGCCAAACTTGCAAGAATGCTTCAGCATATATTGTAGATGTGCACCATGCATGTCATTTTTCTGTAATTATGATTTTTTTTTTGAAGATTCTCTAACTATATTTGAAATTTGTCATATTAGCTTATTAGAGTCTTAAGGGTGTGCCTCCATTACCTGCAACTCCTCCTAGACCGCTTGGTACTTTCCAACAAAACTTACAGAATGCTTCAATATGTATTGTAGATGTGCGCATGCATTTTGATTTTCTACAGGAATTCTTAAATATATATAGTGCAGGCGACACATGGGTTCCGCGGAACTCACATGCATTTTTTGAAGGCTAAATCTATCTAAATTTTTGAAAATTTTTAAACCTTAAGAGTATCTACTGTCCTTATCGGAATGTGGCTCTTTATTTAGATCCTTTTTTGGTTATTTATTCCCTATCAGCTATTATGCATGTTGTAATGTCTGGTCTTCCTATTTTTTTTTTATTTGAACTGCACTGAAATGGCGAACTTCAGATAATCAATTTTACAGTGACTTAGGTACATAATTATTCTTTACCACTGGGTCGATGCCTCTGCTGGTGTACTTTAGTCCCATAGTGTAATTGCCTAGCCAGAAGAACGGTGATTCGGTGCTGGTCCAACTGTTATGATTTTTAGGGATACATCACTACCTAAATAATTAAATGCACAACCAAAATTATATCTTGCGAAATTAAATGCACTTCTGTCGACATGGACGTAATCTTGAGATATACACTAGCTAGGGTTGACTTTACAATTACAGAATTTTACTATTACAGGATGATATAATTGTAAACTAAATTTCAAGATGTATTAAGAAGTAAACCAATTAATTCTTATTTTTCATGTGCTTTGAATACGCAGGATAGTTTAAAAAACTAAGGCTTATTTTAGTAGCAGATGCCAGGGTAAAAATGTCGACACTTTCACGATAACTGCGTTCTTGCGATAAAGAGGAAAGTGATCATGGTTTCCGCTTAAATGACGTCGTAGGGAAATTAAACAAGACGTCGTATATATTATGAAGTTGCATTTTACCCATTAAAGGGCATATATGCGCAAGTGCATTGTTCAGGATCACATTTATCGTGAAAGGGTCTATTATGTAATTTATTTGCAAATTTTGTAGCTCATTCCTTGCAGGTGTGGCTTTATCTGTGATATTTTGATAGTATACGCCCAATCATTTTATATTTGTAGAATTTTACTTTTTTTTATACAATGTATAATTTACTTTGAAAATAAATTATCTATGTGTTAGTTTCCTACGTTGTATTTCATTTATAAAATGAACCACCAGATGGATATTTGTAACTTTCCCCTATCTGACTCTGACTTGTGCAATAACAGATAATAACACTCGTAGTAATACAAACCAAGCTAGATAACTTTAAATTGTTATATTTATATTCCAAATGTTTGACTTGATCTGCACTGAAGAGACACAAGTTGTCGAAATGCGCATATGCTTTAACTAAATTAACAGTCACTTCGGTATTTTATTATTTATATTCCAGAGGACTCTTTTATCTAAAACATATGCAGATTATTGACAGAAAACGCTTTGAAAATTGTCATCATTCAGGACATTATTCTATATAAAATTTCTCCTACTTGTTTATCTTTTGATGACTTTAGGTAGTAGACCTTGGGTAGGGGAGGTACTCCCTTTTCTGCACAAATTACTTGTTTCGATTGGTTTTAATAAAACAAAAGATTTAGAATATTTTACAATAAATAGAAATAAAATGTTCATGTTATCATGAAACTGTAATCCTTTTTATAAAATACTTCAAAGTGCCTACATTAAAATATCTAGGTTTTGAATGGCATCTTAAGAATAATAAAATAAATCAAAGTCAGATTTTTCAAAAGGAGGTAATTCTTTTTTCTTGACGTTCAAAACTAACAATATACCGAAGTTACTGTGAATTTTGACAATTTATGTCTCTTCAGTTCAGATAGAATCAAAACATTTGGCAGTCCATAAACCAAAATATGTGTAAAAACTGATAGGGAACAAGTTCCTAATAAGATTAAAATAGAAAAACCAAAAATCAGCTAAGCACAGAGCTATGCAAGAGGGAGATACTCCTTAGTTTTAAACAAAATTTTCTACAATTTAGATATTGCGACTTTCCAAATAGAATCGGTTTTCTGGCCAGCACCGAAGTACTGGCTACTGAGTTGATGAATACAAACGGGGACTAACAGTCCAACAGAAGAGGCATCGGCCCAGTTGTAATAAATAACAATATACCGAAGTTACTGTGAATTTAAATTCTGCATATGCGCATTTCGACAACTTATGTCTCTTCAGTGCAGATTAAATCAAAACTTCTGGAAGTCCATAATTCGAAATACGTGTAAAAATTGGCAGAGAACAAGTTCCTAATAAGATATAAATAGAAAAGCCAAAATCAGCTAAGGACAGAGCCATGCAAGAGGGAGATACTCTATAGCTTAAAACAAAATTTTCTACAATTTAGATATTGCAAGTTTCCAAATAAAATCGGTGTTCTGGCCAGCACCAAAATACTAGCTACTGGGTTGGTGAATACCCTCGGGGACTAACAGTCCACAGTCCGCATTTCCACAAGGATTAAGACTTTTTATGCAGTTTTCTTAACATTGTGAAAAAAGGCACGGTGAATTTTTTTAGAATTTTAATATAAACCACATGTGTGGAGGACCTTTAATTTCCCAGTTTTTTTTTTTTTTTTTTTTTTTTTTTTTTTTGTGAATTTAATATTCTTATCTGGAAGAAATTTAATGAAGCTGTGTTTCAGCAATTTTTGGACAACATATATTTTTCTGCAAATCACTTAATGCATGTTTATGATAATTATTCTCTAATAGTTAGGTCAACAAGTTTCTATTAAGCAGTTTCGCAATGTATGCCAATTCTTCTACAGCACAGTAATATTCCCTCCATAGTGATTTCTGATCAGAATTTAAGACTGCTCGGTTAAGGAGTTTTCTGTTAACTCTGTATTAAAAATCTCACTGTGAAAGTTTTCAAAACTTTTTCTAGGAATAGATTACTACATACGTGTTTCATACTACGAATATAGAAAATTATATGTGTAGAATATTTGGGTTACCCAAGGTCTACTACCTTAAACTGAAGGATTTACTTTCTAAACAAATTAAACAAAATAAAAGTATAAACAAAGGAATGTCATCATAGATAACTGTTTGTTACAGCTTTTTACAGAGATACAGATAATGTTGACAAGATGTAGTACTGGAATATATATGAGATAAAGCACTTCTGTATCACTACTCGGCATAGCCTCGGAGATGAAGAAGTGCTTTATCTACTACGTAAACTAACTTCAGCGAAGTTTATCTCAACCGACCTTAATATTTCAATCACTGTGCGGTCATTGTCCGTTTGCTTTCCATATTTTTTCTTATTCTCCTCAGAAATTACTGGAACATTAAGCCAAACTTCCAGGAATAATATATTGAAGGTCAAAAATTTTTCGTCAAAACCATAAAAACATGAATAACATGAATATACTGGACATAAAAGTTCTAAATCATATCCTTGAATTTTTTCATCTCGAGACGCTAGATCTGATTGACCGACATTTTGAGCAGTTTATACAATATTTTCTTCAAAATATTTTTTTCAAAATTTGTCATCTTGGACATTGAAAAAGTTACGTTGATACCCAAATTTTCATCAGGATGCTCAGCTGTTTGACTGTCTGCATACTTTGATTCACAAAAATACGAAATATTATTAAAGAAAATATTAAACATACGGACATTCCCATTATGCTACCCTTTTTCCCCTTTCAAAAACTTTTTACGTTTTTTTTTTTTGTTCATTCCATAAATTGGGAAGAGTATGGTACATAGATTTGTGATTCAGCAACCTTCTTTGAAACATCAAAAATTATAAATTTGGATTAAAATATTCCATTGCATAAATTTCTCACTGAAATTTGATTTGCTTCATGTAGTATATCAGCACTTAGAACAATGGACAATTAAATTACTGTTGACATGTTTTGGTTACACCTCGTATGAAATTGTTATCTGTTAAAAGATGTGTTTCCTCTCTATAATTGGATGTCTGGTTTATACAATGTTTTATATGTCAAATGTTGATATGATGCTTTAGTTAATAAAATGTAGTCTAGTATTAAAGACGTATTTTGTGCCTAGAGCGCGAACCCTACATTGGCGACGAGGATATTAGAAATAATGTTTTTCGAAAACGAATTTTAAGTGAAATAATGGCAAAATCATTACAAGTTACGCCTGTTGTTCCATTCGACATTAAGGAAGGTGATCAAACAAATATTGCACAGAGATGGGAACGTTGGAAAAAGACATTTAATTATTATTTAACTGCATCGGGAATCACAGAGAAGGCACAGAAACGAGCCTTATTGCTTCATTCAGCTGGCAGTGATGTACAAGAAATATTTGACACTCTCGAAAATACAGGTGAAGATGTTGATACCGCAATTAGTAAACTTGATGCATATTTCAAGCCAAGTAAACATATTGCATTCGAAAGACATATGTTTAGGAAAGCTGAACAAGAAGAAGACGAGACAATTGATACTTATGTGACTCGATTAAAGAGGTTAGCCGAAACCTGTGACTTTGAAAATAGAGATGACAGTATTAGAGACCAAGTATTAGACAAATGCAAGTCGACAAAGTTAAGAAGAAGGTTACTCCGTGAGCGAGAACTAACTTTAAAAACTTTATTGGATATAGCCCGAGCAAGTGAAAT
>MJUU01045628.1:79616-101246 GCA_002080025.1 Modiolus philippinarum
TCTTGATTCAATTCGAGATGCATCAGAGAATGATCCCGAGATCATTTCGGTTCGTAAAGCTTTGCTAAATGGTAAATGGAATCAATGTGACCCAAAATTTCGTGCCGTGAAAAATGAATTATCTGTAGTTAATGACATTGTTTTGAAGGGTACTAGAATCGTCGTACCGAGAAAGTTAAGAACCCGAGTCCTGGTGTTGGCCCATGAAGGACACCAGGGTATTGTGAAAACGAAAATGAGAATGCGTGAGAAAGTGTGGTGGCCTGAAATGGACAAAAATGTTGAACAATTCTGTAAGTCATGTCACTCCTGTCAAGTAGTAAGTCAACCGAACAAGCCTGAATTTATGAAACGTACAGAGTTACCAGAAGGACCGTGGGAAGATGTTTCGATAGATTTATGTGGACCGTTTCCAGGAGGTGAAAATTTGCTAGTCGTTGTTGACTATTATTCTAGATGGACTGAAGTTTTTGTGATTAAAAGTACAACAACAAGTAAAATCATTAACTGTTTAAGACACATGTTTGCTACACATGGACTGGTCAAGTCAATTACATCAGATAATGGACCTCAGTTTGTGTCGAACGAATTTAAGAACTTTTTGGCCGAAAATGGAATTCAACATAGACGTGTGACACCCTACTGGCCACAGGCAAATGGAAGTGTAGAGCGACAAAATAGAACCTTGTTAAAAGCTATTCGCACAGCGTATATAGACGGAAAAGACTGGAAGAACGAACTCTTGACATTTCTTATGGCATATCGTAGTACACCTCATGCTATAACAGGTGTAAGCCCAGCAGAATTGATGTTCAACCGCAAAATGAGAACGAAACTTCCAGAATTTGACAATAATCGTGCAGATAATAATCCAAAAGTGAGAGAAAGAGACAATATTCGCAAAGAAAAGGGTAAAATATATGCGGACAGTAAACGTAATGCAGTTCATCATGATGTAAAAATTGGTGACAGTGTTTTAATCAAACAATTCAAGGAGAATAAACTTACACCTAATTTTAGACCTGAACAGTATCAAGTTGTTAACACAAACGGGAATGCTATTACTGCACAAAACTCAGATGGTGTTATTGTGAAGAGAAATGTTACACATGTTAAGAAATATGAAACGCGAAAAGATGACAATGATATTGTAGACAATGCGAATGAACATACGTGCATCGATGAGCAAAATTTTGAAAGTGACAATACGCGTCCGAAAAGGGAGAAGAGAAAACCGAAATACCTTGATGACTATGTGTGTGACTGAGATACTTTAATCATGATTTACTTTTTGCATGCTATGTGAATTCATTGTTTTTCTAAAAGCACATCATAAATATTTCACAGCTGTTCCGAAAGAATTTCATTCATAAACTTTGTTTGTTTATCTTTAAAAACGTACATAAGATAAAGTTTCATTCTAAATTGGTTAGGAGGAATGTAGTATATCAGCACTTAGAACAATGGACAATTAAATTACTGTTGACATGTTTTGGTTACACCTCGTATGAAATTGTTATCTGTTAAAAGATGTGTTTCCTCTCTATAATTGGATGTCTGGTTTATACAATGTTTTATATGTCAAATGTTGATATGATGCTTTAGTTAATAAAATGTAGTCTAGTATTAAAGACGTATTTTGTGCCTAGAGCGCGAACCCTACACTTCATACTTTTGGGAAATTTCGGGAACTTGTGTTAAACAAGACAAGATTTAAAGCCTTTGCAAGTTTCTAACCTGATGATATCAAAAAACATCAGACATGATGTCTCCTTGCAGATTACGTAGTGTAGGATCTAGTGAGGTGAAACTTTGTTGTGTTTCTAATATGAACCCTATTTTCTTAATCAGCATATAAAATAAGATACAAATAATGTACCCAAACTTTTATAAATAATAATATACTGGCTTGTTTCAATGTGTAATTAACGGTATTTCATTTCTTATTAGTGTACATGAGATTGAAACAACACAAAACACTTATGATTGTATAAAAAAATACTAGCTCATCGTTTCGTTACATTGATTCTAGAACCATACTGCATTGAACTTAAAATTGTCTAAAATTCTGAATAAATTCAAAACTTTACTTTCGGTCCTATTAATTACCAATGTTGATTTTCTTTATGTTTGTATCTAAAGTAGGGATATTTGACAGATATACCTTAAGATTCTAAATATTTTAAACATTCTGTTTGCTATACAATATCGAAAAATTATTTTACAAATTCCCTACATATGACCAGGGAATCAGTAAAATAATGATTGATTTTTTTCAGTGATTTTGTAAAATCCCTGGTTTTAATTAGGGGTTTTACAAACAAACTGACCAATTTAGTGATTTTACAAAATCCCTGAATTTTCAGTGATTTTACAAATTCCATGATTTATATTCACTGTAACATATATGTCGAACACATTTTGTCATTGCTGTCCACCTAAATTTTTATCAATCTTTTATCTTTGTGGTCAGCATATTGATCTTGTAAGTTCTGCATTAATGCTTTACGAATGCTTTTCTCAATATCTTTGCATTCAAGAGCCCATTTTGGAGTATGTAGTTGTGTTCCCTTTGGATAATTAATTGCTTCTTTTTAATTCGGAAGCCTCGAAGACGCTGGAGAATTGTTAAACCATCCGATAGATGTCGCGTGACTAAAATGAGCGTCAAGCCTGTTAACCTACTCACATGAGCTGCGTTCTTCCACCGGAAATAGAGTGCGTAAGTTTCTTTCAAATTCCATTTTTGTATGCGGAATAGTGACGGTGTTGCTAAATAATATCAATAATAACATACAGTATATAGATATAAACAGTATTCACGTCCGTGTCTCTATTAAGAGATTCAGCGCGCATTTCGCGTAGTTATATGTTCTCTGCATCAGTATTCTTTTACCTATATTGGCTATTTACCGCATAATGATGGGTTTATCGAATCAATTATCTAATTTCCCGATTACATAACTCAGACATTTTTATGCAGCAGTCTCTCGGGAGATCATTTTACTCTCGGAGGGGGGGCAAATTTATTTAATATGTCTGATCAGGTGCTAGGAGGACGACCATTTTATTCGGAAACGGGGGTTACATGAAATCTGCACCTCCCTGAAATTTGATGTTTGAAAATAAATCTTCTGATATAAAATAAATCTAAACACCGAAACAAAAATCATCCCTTTCGATTATTTTGACGCCATTTCGGAATTTGCGTTGATTGAGGCAGTTCTCTAATTTCCACAAAAAACATATAAATTAGCTTTTTTTATGCAGCAGTTCTTTGGATGACTACGAGTTTTTCAGGTGTGTATATTTTCCGGTCTTCCGAATTTCAGCTCCATCGGAGCTTTGATTAATATCCAGCATCTCTTTTTATATTAATGATGATCCCTGCTCTACTATAAATATCGTAAATAATATTTAGTATTTATCGATTTCCGCACATGTTAAGTGTACATGAACATGTTCCAAATTACTTACAAATAATTCAAATTTTCAACTGTCAGAATAAGTTTTTATTAAACCCCGGTAAACTAATGATCCTAGAAAGTTCTGCAAATTTATTGTATAGATCACATTTTTTGGTACAGTTCAGTACACTTTAGACTTGATATAAATATAGAAATTAACCAGTGGTGTAGCTTCTTATATAGGTAAGGAAGAATGTGTTTCCACATGCCCCTAACAGAAATTAGGCAAATTTCATTATCCCTTTTTTCTTCAATTGCGTGCTTCCATATCAGTTAAGTTGTAACTATGCCATGCACCAATATAAAATTACAAAAATGTTGGAAAAGACTTCCAATAATAAGGAAACAGTTAATATTTTGAGAATATGAATATTTGTCAATTAATGTGGATTTAATTGAGGGCTAAATATTAACTAGACTGGAAGAAGTATGTTTTTCATTAAAAAAAAACTTATCACAGAGACAAGTTCAACTTTTCATCTGTATTTCCAATCATATGTGCGAGTTTTATACTGATATTCTATAAATCAAATGCACACGATGCGTCAGAACTGCACATTAAAAAAACCACACCTCGGTATTAAAGGGGTAGGAAGGTGTCAGAATGGGTCAAGATTAATAGCATGTGCAAAAGGTCCAATGAGTGGTCAGCTTATTTGAACTATAAAATAGTTATTAACTTGTGAAGTGCATGGAACTGGTAATCCATACAATTAGCATGAAAACCAGATCATTTATTTCAGATAAATCAAAATGGACAATAAAATGTAAAGGAAGTTAATATTCTGATGGGAAATTGTCATTAACATCTAAGTCTTCCACGTGTCAACAAAATTAGGCGATAATTATTTCTTAATTAAAAATAGCATCAATAGTAGTCTGAAAGAAAAACATTTTGAATATTTTCTATGTCAAAACTAAACTGATAGTTGAACATATTTTCATGATATATTGGGTTGATCCACAATTTTTGTTCTTACTTAAAAAGGAGGTTCGTTGGTGTTTATCTGTAATAAGATGATTCTAAAGGAAAAAATCAACTTGTTCTACCTTGTGAAATTATGGTTTCTGGTTTAGATAAAACATTAGAATATAAATGACTTAAAACCAATACCGATGTTTAAGACAAATAAAATTAAGTCATGTACATTTTTTTTTCAACTTGCACAATTTGAATCGTTCCTGATATTACGATCATTACTGCACAAATAGGTTATTTGCAAAATTGCCTCTAGCCTCGACTATTTCCTCGTTTCCTCTGTTTAACTTACATGTATAATGATTTAATACATCTTTTACCCATCTCTATGACTTAATTTATAACCAATTTTTATCTTTAAATTGATTTTGATGCTGCTCGGTTAATCCTGAGCACATTTGTTCAACGTTATCTCCCTTTGCCTACCAAATTTGATTAAATTTAAGGTAATTCGGACAAATAAACCTTCACATGAATTAATCAGGAAGTTAACTATTTTTCATTGTAATCAATACCACTTTTATATTTACACTAATAAATTTATGAAAAAACAATGAGAAAACCTTCTAAAATGGCATTTCAGTTGGTCGACTCTACAGTTTTCGGTTGTGACAACATCATTGAATTTTACACTTTTTTTTCAATAATTATAGACAAGTAAAAGTAATATCAGTTCATACATTTATGATGAATAATTCTGCAGCACCAACATCCCTTTTGGCTCCATCATCTTAATCTATTTATCACAACTTGTGCCGGATATAAACAAGAACAAAAATGTTTCCGGCTATTGCAAAAAAAACTTATATACACAATAATCAAAGATTCATTCAGTTGAACCTCCACACTTGCCAGTTTGTTAGAAAATGAAAATGGTCGACTGGAATACATGCATGTTATTCTTATGGGAAAGCGTATGAAGAATGTAGGATATATTAAAGAAAATCAAACTATTTATATAGCAAACTAAAATATAAAAATGATTTTTATTTATAAATTATACACGCATTCTTATATAATTTACAAAAGTTATGTATTTCATTTTAATTTAAAAATGCCCAAAATCATACAAATCAAAAGCTAAATGGTAACAGGAAACACTACAATGGCTGAAAATTACAATCCCAGTCCACAACGAAAAAGGGAAGTCAACAAGAAAAGCATAAATGAACGACAAAAGACAAACGTCAATAACGACATCAGCTCAGGATACCCAGACCTGGTAACGCTACCAGCAAAAGCCAGCAGTAGGGTTAAACCGATTAATGTTATAATAAACATACAAATAATAATAATACCCAATACCTTAGACTGTTAACTCCAAGACCTTGGAAAGGAAAGAATGACACAAAACGTAATTTTGAATGATGGGTCAGCTAGCTCAATATGCCTAGTCTGCTTGTAAAGCACCGTTGCACGAAGTTTAACAACACTTCCGTGAAAACGACGGTGATAGATGTCCTTACAAAGCACTGTTTGCAAGTTACATCATATCTTGATTTCAAATGTTCATATCTACTTTAACGTTAAATGTATTTAACAATTTATGAAATTCGTACCCTTGTAAAATTTTGAATGCTATAGTAAGGTTGCATTCATTAAAGTCGTCGAGAGTAGAGCAAACACGTGCGAATCGTAGCAGTTGAGATACATATGTAACAATGAATTTGTAAAATCAGGGAATTTGTAAAATGACTGAAACTTCAGAGATTTTGTAAAATCACTAATTTGGTCATTGGGTTTGTAAAATATCTAATGAAAACCAGGGATTTTACAAAATCGCATGAACGAAATGAAAGTTTTTGAATATTTACAGTAATTTGAGTTCAATGCAATATGGCACCAGAATCAATGTTACGAAACGAGGAGCAGTTTTTTGCCTGAAAACTTCTTCTAACAAGAAAGAGAGGAAAGGAATCAGATCAGAGTATAAAAACAAATTATGTAAACGATTATTTTCTATCAGCAGAGGAGAAAACATCCAACTACTATTATCTTGTTCGAAAACTAGTACATGTGTAAACCCCCGTTTATGTCAAAACAAAAAAATATCCTAGTTTCTCATCACCGCCTGTCCCGATTTTATTCAAACCCTTCCGTAATTTGTTTTTATTATTTTTTGACAAAACAGGTCATTTTCTTCCCAATTTACAGTATTTTTACCATAAATGATAAATCATAAGACATAAAGATCACCCATCCGTGCTGAATTTTACAAAAAGTTGGATAAAATAATTAAAATATTAATCAGCTTTTTAAGATAAATAATAATTCCCACTCTAGTTTAAGAAATAACAAGAATGAACAATTGCAATGAAAACGAATTTGGAAGCACATTTTATGAAATTTTACATCTTGTCTAAACAGTTTTAAGGAAAGTTTTCTTACAGTTCACTCTATGGGTGCCCTGTGAATGTTTACATGTTATGATTGTCTTCTGGTGGTCTTTTTGTTAGGCAACGGATTACAGTGATTGTAAGAACATTTTGCCAGTTACTCTTATGCTTGTTCACTCACAATCCCGCATCCATGGGAAAAATAAAGATATGGATGTAGTGTTGCTCGACATCAAATAACTGAATACCGAAGTTGCTGTGAATTTTATTCCTACATATGCGCATTTTGACAAATTATGTCTCTTCAGTGCAGATAAAGTCTAATCATTTGGAAGACCATAAAGCCAAAATATTCAAAAAACTGAACAAATTACCAAATATGATCTAAATGGAGAGCCAAAATCAGTGAAGGACAGAGCTTTGCATGAGGGAGATACTCCTTAGTTTTCAACAAAATTTGCAAAAATTATATATTGTAAGGTTCCAAACAGAATCGGCTTTCGGGTCAGCAGCTACTGGGCTGGTGAATACCCTCGGGGACTAACAGTTAACCAGCAGATGCATCGACCCAGTAGTAACAAGCAATGAATTCCGCCCAAACCGGTTCTAGGGCCGTCTTGAACTTACTGTGAGTACGAGTAGAGTTCATTGTTGTCTTCAAGATAAGGAATAACAATGAAAGTGTTGTCCCCATTGCTTGTTTTTTTCCATGTATTTGTAGAGAATTTGTCTCATGTGCATTTACTCCATATCCTTTCATTGTGCATTGAAAGTGGAAATGCATCTTGCTTTAGATGAATCTGTAAGAATATCTGGTTGATTTCCAGAACATACTTTGGACTTAGTTATGTTCAAATCAGGTTTTTACTATGCAGATGGATGACTAAAAAAAGAGGTGAATAACAAACTGTTCATTTCTCTACAGAATTATAATCGCAGGTTTTTAAATTGCATTTGTTACACGAATTGTGAAATATTGGGTTATTTTGGTCCTAAGCTACTGTCGACATCGAGGAAATGGAAAATTGTATTAATGAAATCAAAATCATTCGTTTTATTGTAATTTTTTTTTAATTTTACCAGAGTCATTAATGATAGTCAGATTAAGAAATGAGAAGTATTTGGGAACACTGTTTGCCTTATAACGTTTCACTTCTTGTATGTAAATGAAGTGGACATATATTAAAATCTTGGGAGAGTCAATAGTAGGATATACATGCTGTTACCATTGAAAATTGAAATCAGTTTATCTTTGTTTTGTACGGCCCCATTTTGTAGTTTTTACAGAAAGTGTTCGTAACAGAACAGAAGAAGATCTGCGAATAGAGGTAAAAGAAAATGTGTGTGTAACCACGGAAATTCCTATGACCTGTTGATAAACAATGTTGAAAAATTATTATCTAACAAAAGTTTCACTGCCTTAATCATATCACCACATGTACATAAACTTAGTAGTAAGTCTTCAACGGAAGACATGTGTCGCCTGCGTAATAACACTAAAAGTAAGTTACGTCAAACAGGAAGTGGGCAGGCAAGAAATCACATTATAGGTCCCCATACTGATACTCCATGCCAAATTGCAGAAGGCAGGGATATGTGGTGTCTGAGAAAAATGTGACAGAAATTTTCAAGACGCAAAAAATATTCTAAAGTTCCGTCAAACAGGAAGTGGGTATGCCAGAGATTCAAAACTGTATTACACGGTATAGGTCCCCATACTGAAAGTCCATGCTAAATTACAGAAGGATGGGAATTGTGGTTCCTGAGTAAAATTTGACAGAAATTTTTTGTGTCACCAATCGACAAAAATATTCTAAGTTCCGTCAAAAAGGAAGTGGTCAGGCAAGAGATCCCAACTTTTATCACACAATAAAGGTCCCCATACTGATACTCCATAATGAATTGTAGAAGGCTAGGAACTTTGGTTCCTGAGAAAAATGTGACAGAAATTTTCAAAACACAAAAAATATTCTAAGTTCTGTCAAACAGGAAGTGGGCATGCGAGAGATCCCAAACTCTGTTAAAGGTCCCCATACTGATACTCCATGCCAAATTGCAGAAAGCTCGGATACATAGTTCCTGAGAAAACTGTGACAGAAATTTTTGTCACACCGACGCGGACGACGACGACGCAAGACGACGGATAGTGATCCCTATATGTCGCCAGTGCGTGAACGCAGGCGACACAACAGTGATTGTTGTAAGTAATATTTGAGATGAATTCTTGTTTTTTTTAGTGTTCTCAATTTAGATCAAAATCAAAATCAAAAATGTACAAAAATCATAATTGTCAAAAGATGAAACTTTTTTTTTATTGATCGTAATTTATCTAAAACTTCAATAGACGTTTTTAAAACTTCAAAAATAATTTACTCCAGAGTTTTATTAAAACTTTTTCACACACTGACTCGTTCTTTTTAGTAAGTCCATCGGTTAAGTGAATGGATAACTTAATGGAAGAACAGTTACTCGATACAGAAATAAAATGATATTTGTAGGGATTTATGTGAATTTGAATTAGGAACCTATGACTAAGTATGTAAGGTGTTATCTTTAGGAAGAACTTGGTTTAACGTTGTTTAAATTAAGTATTAAAAAGTGGAGATAACAAGGAACACATACAATGGCCGAAAATTACAACCAAATGCCACAATCAATAAGGGAACAGTACAAGAAAACACAAACAAAAGACAAAGGTAAACAAAGATATTAACTTGAGAAATGTGGATTTGGTTCCGGAACTGGCAAAAGCTAGCGGTGGGGTTGAGCCGGTTTATTGGTACCCGAACTCCCCTTTTCTATCCTAGTTCACAATGGTATAATAAACAGGAAAACTGGCAAAACTAGCGGTAGGGTTGAACCGTTTTATTGGTACCCGAACTCCCTTTTTCTATCCTTTTTAACGATAGTATAATAAACATAGGAAAAAAACTCAATACAGGTTGACAACTACTAGTATCTTGAAAAGAAAAGAATGTGAAAATAAACGTTATTTTGGAAGATTGGTCAAGGAATTCCCGCCGCTAATCTGCAGACTAGCTCAAGGAGCCAAGTCTGCTGGTAAAACACGTTGCACTGCGGAAGAAAAATCAAACTTTCCTAAGTGTTTGATAAGAATCATGGATTTCAATAGGAGTAGGCAGTATCAGTGAGAGGCCACAATAACTGTTAAATCTGCAGATCAATGGATCTCAAAAAAAATTACGGATTCATGCAGAATAGACTGTCGATATCCTCTATTATGTAAAGAATGTTACTTACATTCCAGGTGTCTTGATTTTTTATCAGTTTCTGGCATTTTAACATTTCCGTAAAACGAGGATGAGAAAAAGCTGTTTGCATGTCACGCCATGAAATGAAATGTTCATATCTTCTATAAAACTTGTTGAATATGTCTAGCAAGTTAAGAAATCTGAGACTTTGTTGTAAAAGTTAAGATATGATAATAAGGTTGCGTTCATGAGATCACCACTTAGAATTGTAAGTATTTAATTCATTATTATTAACAATGAAAAAATTTGAAGTAAATGCACATGAGACAGCGTCTCTACCAATACATGATTAAACCATTGTTGTTATTCATCTTGCAAACCATAAGGCCTTCAACAATTAGGTATGCTTATACATCATAATAAGTTCAAGACGGCGTCTAGCACCGATTTGCGTGGAATTCAATGCTAAAATGTCGAGCAACGCTACGTGGCTTTCTTTCAATAATTGAAAACATCCTACTGAACTTATTAGTATATTCCGCTGAGATACTGTTTTGTTCACCTAAACTCCTATTTTTTTTATAAACGGCATGGATGAACAAGATTCATCAAGAGTTAAAAATCGATTCGTTTTTCAACTTGAAAGAGAACAAAATTGTTACTGTGGAAATACTTTGGTATAATATTTTTACCATTAGTAATGTATAGTTTAATAATTGATTTGAAGTTTGTTGACATTGTCATTTTTGATGTTTCAGTAGAAGTAAGCACTTTTGTCCACTTTGTAATAGACGGCACTCAAGATGAGTTGGCTACACCCTCACATACGAATAGCTGGAATGGTTTTAAGAAATACAAAAGTTGTCATACTTTATTTGACTAATTCGTGGCCGATATGAACACAATATGGTTCGTAGGCTCCTACTAAAGTTCATCTACCCATTAACTACACAACAATGTATTCCAAAATAGGATGGAAATTGTCAAATTTCTACATTTTAAAAATTGTCTTCTGCTTATGACCTCGCTGTGTTTGACATGCATGAGAATACCAAATCATTTGTCTGCAAAAATTACAGTGGTTTAAGAATATTTTTTATCAAATGTTGAAATAAATCAGAAATATTCTATAATCTACCATTTACAGGACCAATCTGACCATTTGTGAACCTTCTTATTTTGGTTTATTTAAAAATTGGCAAATGTTTTGTGCTTATATTGATATTGTTCATTTACTTTGTCAGAAGAATTTTCATTTTGATATTATACCTTTTGTGAAAATATTGTGTTATGGGATGCGCAATGAAAAATGTGACTATAGGATAAAATAAAAGCAAAAACCGATTTTTTTTTCTCGGCACCAAGAACCTCTTCTCACTGTTTCATGGAGAGTATTCAAGATGATTCTAATCTCAGGTATAGAAGTCAACATTGTCCCTAAATAAAATGTAGAATGGAAACATTTATCCATCTCGCGGAATTACTATTAACATTAACTATAGATAAAGAACCGATTAACCATCTGAATCAGGTGCGTAGCAACCCGGAGGCACGGCAGCACGTGCTTCCACGTCGTTCTCGCAAAATTTTTTTCTTTTTAAATGAGAGAGAAAAAAGGAAAGAGAGAGTGAAGGGGATGCAGAGTGTTGTCAATCTGTATTTTCATTTCCCGTATTAGTCTAAGAGGGTGTTGTTTTTTTATTTTGCTAATGAACTATATATGGTTTAATTTCTTATGTAGAGTGGAACGTGTTCTATTTCGAAAAATTTGTAGATCTACCTAACATTAAGTAGAAGCAGTTTTCACGTAGAGGAAGATATTTCCATATTGCGAACAGAAACAAAGTCCTTACAAAATAAAATAACTAGATTTGTTGACCAAGTCAGTTTGGGAAAATGTTGCAAAATACAAGTTTTCATGAAATGGAATAAAAAAGATAACAGGAAACACCTACAATGGCCGAAAAACATAGTTACATGCCAGAAAGTAAATAGGAACTGCACAAGAAGTAGGAGCCATCTTGAACTTACTGTTAGCTCATAGTTGAACGCTTCATGTTGACTTCTTCAAGATATCAAGATAAAAAAACAACAATAAAAGAGTTGTGCAATTCTTTGGATCTTACCATATGGGGGATATAGTCCCTTTTAAATATTCCTTTATTTTTTCATTATTATATTTCAATAACAGTATTTTTGGTCAATGCAAAGTCCAATGATAAACAACAAAACTGCCGAAGATGGAACAATCTAACATATTTTTTTAAGTTTTCGAAAGCAGTTAAGTTCTATATCGTTGACATAATAAGTTGGCTATCTCTAAAACAGTCACTTAGAGGTTACCCGGTTGCTTTCTTTTGCATCATGTTGTTTATTTGGTTTTTGTGTTACCATCTGTCATTACCATCGCATCAACATATTGAGATGGACAATTCTGTTTCGTTTTACTTTCTTTGGCAACATAAATACAAAAATTTGAAGGATACCCATCTCATGTGTACATCTACCAAACAAGAGACTGAGCCTGTATTGTTCACCTAACAAAATGCTTAGTAGCAGTTTTTTCTGTGTTCTGCGCTGACGGCCAAGTTTTTTTTTTGTCAAATCGGAACAAAGTGAGCAATCTTTGTCAAGATCCTTCACAATATCATTACTGTTTACTTTTTGCTACAATAATTATGAATTAGATGTTTTTCCCACAGAGTCCAATGTTTAACTAAGTTTTTGTTAGGATCGGAACAAAATGGGCAATTATTGCAAAGGACCTACCATACAACATTTCTGTAAAGTTTGGTTGAATTTGCTTTGGTTTCTGAGGAGTTGATGAAAATGTGAAAATGTAACGGACAGACAGACAAAGGACAGAGGACTGACGCCAAGTGATGTCAATGGCTCACACGGACCTTTGAGTCAGGTGAGCTAAGAAAGAATACTGTTTTCATTAATTATGTTCCAAAATACAAATGCTATATACTTCAACATCAGAAAAATTGAAAAAAAGAACTCATTACAAATATCTGGTGATCTCATTGTAATGTTTGTATCCCCTGTGTGTGTGGATCTTTCGGGGAGACATGGCTATGCTCCCTGGTCTCCTTTCAGGGTGTTTGTCCCTGACTTAATGAGTTCTCAGGCATCCCCAGATCACTTGCCCTTTTTGTGCTTCCACGCCATTAGAACCCTAGCTACGCGCCTGTGAATGCAAATGTAATCATAAACAGCGAATATCTATCTCGGTATATTTGACAAATTTGTTGTCGAATGCCAGACACATTCTGAGAATACCTATATATGCCTTGCGTACTAATTGAGTTATACCAGAACTGTGAAATTACAACGATACATTCCATACACTTCTTATATGGGCACCAAAATAACAACACTTGGTCAGCACCTTATAGTAATAGTTGAATGAAACGTTTGACCCAGAAGATATTTATGCACTTCCCATGTTCCGTGGTGATTATTAATTTCAGACAAATGATTGGCACTAAGTAGCAACAATTGGACTGCACCTCTTAAGTATCTCTCTTGCAAGGTTCTGTGTAAATCTATTCAGCGGTTCATCTTTGAATGAATAGATTGATGAACGCACGACGGACAACAAAGTTCAAATGTGATTCTGGAGAGTCCCACGAAATTCCGCACATTTTGGTTATTTACTCTAATTAATAGCTAGAAAAAAATGGTGGCACAAAATTTGCAATTTATATTGGAATGAGTTACATCTGACATATTATCATATTGAAATATCAATGATTATGGCAAATCAACAGGACGATTCGGAATATAAAGGTATAAAGTCCCTAGTATTTTGGTTTTTGAAGTATATTGTTGTAGGAACTGTGTCCTTATGGATCACAATTAATCTTCACTCCACGGTTAAAAGTAGTCGGGACGTACATCTTTATTAGAAATGTTTATTCCTTTAATGACAACAAACTTATTCCAAAGAATAGTAGCATAATATAAGTGCACCAGAATTAGTTTTTATTGTAATTGTTGATTTCTTCGTATACAGAAAGAACAACTAGGACTGATTTGGGCTTGCTTAACACGGTGAAAGTCGTTGTAATCAAATAGCACACCATTTGTGATTATTTTCCTACAGAAATAAAGTCTAATATGTAGAGTTTCTACTGTTGTTGGTTATTTAAAAAAAACACAATACAGAAATGATCATTCTTCCTCCCATTAGCTTCTTGCTAATTACACTATCATTCATGCAGGTAAAAGCCGTGAATTTTCTTTTTTTTTTGTATTTTGTTGAGATCTTTGGAGTATCTCCTTCGTGCAAAGTTTTGTGCTTATATCCGATTTAATCAGATATAAGCACAAAACTTTGCACGAGAGAGATGATCCATTTTTTTTACTCTAGCTGGTTTTAGTATTTAGTCTACTGACATTTAAATGGCTCAAAAGTTTTTTTAGTGTAATGAATATTTAGAGGTCTCCAAACTATTAGCTCCTGCAGGTTTTAGTGTTTACTGACATTCAGAAGTCTTGAAACTTATAATCCCGACTGGTTGCAGCGTCGACTGTATTGACATCTAGAAGAAAGCAATAAATCCCAATCTGGTCTGTTAGTATTGTTCAGCATTTAATCGTTCAACCATCTTTTTAAGTTTATAAATAACAAAATACCGAACTGACTGTTGAGAAAAAAATATCCAACAACCAATTCACAAGTTAACATAAAAACATAAGATTCGACAATTAGTTTGAATGTTATGTTGGTGATATCCTTGTTTATGTCTTATGTCCTCATTCTTCCTTTTTCTAGTTTTTACCAGGTTTGTTGACATTGATGTGTGTAAAATACATTGTCTGATAAAATACAAAATCGAAAATTAATACTTTAGATACATTTTGGCAAATCAGCGGCGTGAATGGAATTCACCTCTCTACTTTTCCCGATTGGTGTCGCTGCTGCACTATCAGGTAGTTCGCGGGAAAACTGGTATATGGCACATGTTCAAAAGTTGTTCCTTATGCATGAATTTTCCATATATCACGACGTCATAGAACAAAACCTGATAGTGCAGTAGTGACACCACAAGGGAAAAATATGGAAGGCGCATTCCATTGTGTGGTAGAGTATTTTGATGTAATTGTATTGGGAGTTTGAAGGACATCAGTAGTAGAATTATGGGTCACGACTATCCTTGTCCTAATTATCCCACTAGTTTTGTTCCTTTCTTTTGAAGACACGATTTCAAGTAGACAAATTTATCAAAATTGTTTAGCCATTAAATGACTACAAACAGCTCATTAAAACTTTGGTTTAAAACTTTGCTCTTTATTTTTCTTAGATATGGTGTACTTGTACATGAGATAGTATCCTATGTGTACACTTTGTTCAATAACTATTATCTAAATTTATGTAAATTCTAAAAAATAAGGATTAACTCCCTCCATCGTAGTTTTGTCCTTAGGTATATTTCATATTACTGATTATTCGGATTTCGTTTGGTCTTATGCATTTTAAACATTTTTTGAAATTATGGATTTCCTTTGTTTGGGTTCTAGTGCTGCTGATGAGGAATTAATTTCCGAAATGGCCATACAGCTCATTAAAATTATTGCAGTTGGAGTTTACATATGTGTTATGGTCTCATGTTCAAATACTCCATATCCTTTCGTAAAATATTTTATAATTATCCAACAAATAGTAGCAGAGTAAAAGTGCAACAAAATTAGATACAATAGTTGGCCATATTTTAGTTCTCAAAGTAAGATTTCCCTGTGTATTACATAAAACAATGTTAAAAACGCCTCGAGAATTCACCGATTAAGCTGTTTGACATGTACCAGATCATTCCCGTTGGTAGAAGACGGAAATTATTTCAATGAGAAGTTCTTTTAAGATCTCAGTCTTGGTAAAGAAGAGGTATAACTTCCAGAGACTTGAATATTTCAGAACGTATTTCTTTTCTTTTTAACATGAAATTTCATATGCATTATTATATTTGAATTATCACACTCATTTCTATTTTGTTATCATTATGATTCCATAGGAGAAGACCTAAAATAATCTCTTTTGCTATTTTTTGGGGGGTGTGCTGTTCTGTTCTGTTACGAACGCTACTTCACCAAATGGAACTGTACCTAACAGTGATAAACTGATTTTAATTTTCAATGATAACAGCAGGTATATTGACGATACCCTTAGTATTTGCAATCCCCAGTTTTTAGAATATGTCTACATCATTTACCCACAAGAACTGAAACCTAATAAAGCAAACAATAATTCTATATACTGTCCTTCCCTAAATCTAAGTATCAACATTGACTGGTAAAATAAAAACTAAAATTAATGATAAAAGGGATGATTTTGATTTCACCATTATTCGCGTATGATCTAACCTTGACGATTTTAATGAGCGTTACCTTACAGATTTCATAAATTATTAAATACTTTTAAGAAGTTTTACAAACGATATGAACATTTGATATCTAAATATCGCGAACAGCTCATTACAAAGGCCATCTCTTATCCCCAATTTTATAGTAATGTTGTTTCAAAAAATATGAGAAACTGATAAAAAAATCCAGAAAAACTGGGACGTAACTTACATTCTTTACGCAATTAATAGTGGATATCGACGGGATATTCTGCACATATCCCGTTAAACTAGCTTTGGAATCCGATGATCTGAAGATTTACACATATACTGGCCTCTCACTGATACTGTCGATGTCTACTGAAATACATGACGACTCTTTACCAAACCCTTTGGAAAGTTTGAGTTTAATTTTCCTTCCGTAGTGTAACAGTGTTTTAGCAACAGACTAGGTTCCTTGAGATTGCCGACAGTTTAGTTGCAAGCACTTCTTTATTCGTCTTTTTAAATTACGTATTGTCATATTCCTTTCTTTTTCAAGATGGTGGTTATAGAGTTAGTAGTTTACCTGCATTGGGTTTTACTCGTATTTTGATTATACTATTGAGAAACGGGATAGAGAAAGGGAGGTCTGGGTAACCATAACCCGGTTTAACCCTATCGCTGGCTTTTGCTAGTGTCAGTACCAAGTCCGCCTATCCGTCCTGAGTTCCTATCATTATTTATTTACGTGTGTATCTTGTCTTCATTAGTGTTTTTCTAAGGCAGTTCACTTGTGAATTATGGCATGTGATTGTAGTTTTTTGGCCATTGAAGGTGTTAACTATTTTATTTTGTTTGTATTGTAGAAACTTGTGTATGGAAAGCAAGGTATAACTTATTTATATTACACAATAAAGCTGACCATTATGAAGATGGACATCACAAATCAGATCATATCTATTGACAGAATAAATGTTAACTGAAACATTCATTGAAATTTTTAAGGTAATAAGAGCATGGTGGACTGGAAAGTGATTAACGGAATTTAACTCGGCAGCATTCTTCTCTCAATTTTATTTATAAATTACAAGACACTGAAGTTACTGTGAATTTATTTTCTCAATATGGCCATTTCCACAACAGTGCATATCAAATCTAAACATTTGGAAAACCGTAAACTAAACTTTGTAAAAGCTGATAGAAAAAAATTAATAGGATCTAAATATAAAATCCAAAATATGCTAAGGACAGGGCTATGCAAGAGGGAGATACTTCTTAGTTTTAAATAAAATTTTATCAAATTTTCATATTGCAAGTTTCCAAATGTAACCGGTTTTCTGGTCAGCATAGAAGTTCTGACTACTGGATTGGTGAATACCCCCCCCCCCCGGGAACTAACAGAAGACAAGCAGAAGCATCTCCTGTGGTAATAAATAAAAAAATACCTGTTATTTATAATATATATTGTGATTTAATATCGAATATAGAAATATTCGAGTACAAACCAGGAATTTAAGATAACGATATACGAGAAAAAAAATATTAAAATTCGCAGTAGGTAAAGTCCATGCAAAAGATAAATAATGCAACTCAATGACCATACACACTACAAATCAAAACAATAAATACAAACTAACTAAAACGCTAAAATAATTTCCACATGATAAAACGAAGAATTACATGAAATGATCCTGAAGCAACATTTCTTCCTAATGCACATAACCACTTGGAACATTTCAGGATAGCATCATGAATGTTTTTGTAGACTTTTCAGTTTCAGTTTAGGATTCATCGCGCGATTTTTTTAAATGTTCAAAATTTCAGAATCTAACATTTTACAAAGCATGTTGCATTAACAAATGCTGGAGACGTATAGAACCTTTCAGAAATTTATTACATTTCGAGTAGTGCAACAAAGTCAGTTTTCTTTGGATGGAGGAAATATCAAAATTACCGAACAGAGTGGTCAAGAGCCGAAGTCCATGAGACGAAAAGACAAATCAAGTGGAAACCACCTGCAAAATTGTCGACCGTAATGGTCTAGACTTGGTACAAGCATTTCAAAAGAAATAGTGAGTTAAACCGGTTTTATGACTGCCAAACCTCCCCATCCACTGCGGTAGCGTCCGGTAGCAACTCAAAAGCAATTGTCATTGAAAGGTCGTACACAGCTAAAAGAAATGATAATCCCAATATTAAGTAAAGAATAAATTTTGGCTCAGAGTTCGGGCCGAACCTTTAAATTTTTCCACAATAGACTGATATCTATTAAAGAACTTCTTCAGTGAAAGTATGAGACGGAATGTTTTGAAACCTTAATTAATAAGGCGGTCACGCAGATAACTATGTCTAGTGAGAAAGTATATGTAAATGTATAATTTGTGATAGCTCTCGCTTTACGAATCAGCTGTGAAAAATACACTCCGTAAGCAGAAGAAGTTGGAATATTTCTGTTCATGTTAGGGAAATTCATAATTTTGAAATTAAAATCGTTCCTTTTGTCGTAAATTTTAGTACTGAGATGACAGTTTTTCGTCAAATTCGAGATGTAAGTCCAAAAAAGATGCAGATCTGGTGGTTTCTGTCGTTTCCTTTATTTCTAGTTTTGGAGAAGATATTAATGGGATCCATTTAGCAAAAGATGCATTGCTGATGGAAAAACATCATCATTATATCTATATGTGAACTTGAAAGATCGAGCATATTTTATTTTATGATCTTTTACGAGTCTCTGAAAAACTTCAGTCTCATGAAAATGTAAAAAAGTCTGCGAGTAGAGGTGCACAATTAGGGCCCATTGGTATGCCAACTTGCTGTTGATATATAGCACCTCCAAATATGACAAATATAATATCAATTAGAAAATCAAGTATACATGCTAACCTGTTTTGCATCGTAGCATACTTTTCCTTTCAAATTGGTTTTTGAAAAAAAAATCTGGATTTATAACTAATACAACAATGTTTTTTTTTTGAATCGGCAAAGGCTTTTTGAATAATAATTTTTATTCGTGATTTTAGTTTATCATGAGGAAGTGTAGTATACAATGTGGAAAAATCAAATGTCTTGAGAAAATGAACGGGATTTAAGATTTTCCAATAAATCCTTCGAATTTTTAAGTATCAACATGTAATTTATGTCACTTTGGGCATGAATAGTTTCACAGTATGTTTAATGCCTGTCTTTCATTGCAGACAAAATCTTAGTTCAATTGACAATTCAGTAGTTGAGCAAGATGAACATCCTGCGATGTATCTCTCCTTATATGGATTTTCGTGTAATTTTGGTACCCAATATAGGTATGACAGGTCTTGATTGTTATTTTTAGTATGGATATTCAAGGAGACATGAACAACCTGTTATTATAAAGGATTTCATTCTTGTCGAATGAAACCCTTTTTTATGTAGCACAAAAATATTTGTAAAAAGCGTTTCTCATTCGGGTTGATATTAACTTTTGGTTATCTATTTGTTCTTTATCTCCAAGTTATGGAACTTCTGATTTTGTCAAACAGGCTATGCAGTTTTCCTTTATTGTTATTCAATCAACTTAGTTTTTCCCTTCAGTTTATAACATTTATGTATATTTTCTTTTATGGCAAAGAATTCTGGAGAAATTTGACAGCAAAATTATCATGGTTTAGACATAACACAAATACATTTCCGAGCAAAGAAGACTACATGGCTAGTATATCAATATGAGAGAATTTCTCATATGAATATACTATCACACTTTCAAATTTTGGCTTTTTTCTAATTTCCAAAAGTTAATCTGGTCACCTGCTTATAGTGCCCACACCTCACTATTTTATAGTCATTACAATGCCAAGTTTTCTAACAATCATACAATCGACTTGATGAGTGCCCTGTGTTTGTCTATATGTTGTAATCGTCCACTAGCTTAGGGACACTAGTGCTTTTGTCGGGCAATGGATGAAAGTGATCGTAATATATGTTTGTTGACAATCCCGCATTCATGATTAAAAAAAAGACACGGATGGAGCATTCTTCAACATTTAGCAAAGAATTCCGCTCAAACCGGTACTAGGGGCCGTCTTGAACTTACTATGAGATACGAGCAAAGCTCATAGTTGAAGGCCTCATGATGACTTCAAGATGAAGAACAACAACAAAAGCTCCTTTGCTTAGTTCTACTATGTATTTGTATAACCTTTGTCTCATGTGCATTTACTACATATCCTTTCATTGTTTCTCACAGAAATTATTTTATCTGCTTTGGGGAAAATATGATTTTCTTCCAGGAAATAAGCTACCAGAAGGGGGAAACACGTTTTTCTTATCATTTAAAACTGGTAGTTATTTTTTTACTTACTTTTTGGGTGGAATGAAAATCACTGTTTGTTATTAATCACAAACAAAAGTTTGTTAAAATTCTTAAATCGTGTATTTAAGGTGGTTCGGTAGTATTCCGCCATTTTTATTTCACGTTTCATGCTTTGATGGGTATTTTTATTTAAAAAATGTGCAAAAATAATGAATAAATCTTTCATATATTTCGCTTAAAACACAAATAATGAGCTTATTTTTCTTAGTCTAGCATTCATTTTTAACGGAAAATTCAGGATAGTATTTGTTCTGTAAAATTCTTTGAAATAAAAATTTAAACAAGGGAGGTAATTTCAAAACATATTTAACAAAGAAATCGCTATGAAAATTTTGATTTTGTGAAATAATTTTTTAAATAATAAGGTCCGTTGTTTTTAGAAAGTTCAATACAGAGGCTAGCAGTATATAAAATTAATCAAAATTCTTATGGATGTAATTTTAAATATTTTTTGAAAAAGGATGATTTTCCTTTACATTTCAACTAAGAAATTCCCATTTTTGGTGAAAGATTGTGAGCTCATATGGCACGTGACCGCAACCTTTTCTTTTATTTGTTGGAAGTTAAATTTTTGAAGTTTAATTCTGCAAACTATTGAAAAATTCTGATGGATTTCGCTTAGTCCATCGAACCACCTTAAATTTACTGTTTACTGTTTTAGTCTGCCTGTTAATGAAACCCCTCTTGTCCCCTCCTTCCTCAGAACATTATGACTTGGATTCAGATTGGGAATATTATTCATAAATTATAGAACATATAGTGAAACACAAATCACAAAAATAGTATTTAGTTCATAATAAACCAGGTATAGAAATTCAATTAGTGTCACAAGAATCAGCGTGACCGGAAATATTGGTCAAAGTTTGCTTATGTGAAGACATTTGACTTAAAATAAACACGGTCTACCCTGAATGTTTATCCTTCAGTCAATACTAATTCCATACAATATACTCACAATGTACAAT